>JACXGK010001271.1:0-26199 GCA_016801125.1 Novumbra hubbsi | reverse complement strand
TGGGCCGGCTGAGGACCATGATCGACTGGGCTGCATGTACACCAACATTTGGTTAGTTCACAGTAATCCGTCCTTGTGGATCTTCCCTGTCTTTCTGCATGTGTTATCCTAATGTGGGTTTGATGTTCGTTTGAGTTTTCTATGCTGGAATGCCTCTCGGCTTCAGCAAAGCTGATGCGTCTACAACACTCTGAAAGACGGCTCATCTTCCCAGGGCTGCGAGGCATGTTTGGACCCGGTGCTGGCTCTGTATTCGCCGCTGGGACCGAGTCATTAGCCTAACATGAACACGCAGGTCTCCTCCAACAGCATCAGCGTCTTTGCTTATGACTCGATGCGCCTCACATCTGCCACCGCCGCGTATCAAACCATCTACGTTTGGGTCATTTAGCAGATACTGTTGAGTCCCAAGTGACTTGACAGGGACGAGTGCATATGGGTTCTGTGTGGCATGTTCAACGGTGTAGCTGTTTGTCTAAGGTGGTTGCTTATCCTCTGTAACAGATGGAGGATATAGACGCCCTGTTCTCTAACCTGTTGGGAGAGATGGACATCCTAGCACAGGTAGGTTCCAGTGATTCATTTAATATTTATATTGCCTACACCGTTTATGTTACCTTCACTACATTACCTACACTACATTACCTACATAATTTGTTTATGGGCCAAGATTTGTGGTTTTCTTGAAACAGCCATTAAATGTTGTGCCTCTCTAGCCAACGCTAGCAAACATTGATGTTTTCCTTTTTCACCCACTGAGTTCAATTTAGGCATGTATTCACACCCACCCAATACCGGCATTGCTAAAATTTATTCTGACGCCTATTTACAGTTTTGTGAAACACACACATTATTTCTATGCATCTATGCATTCTTTCAACCCATTTACTAACAGGGTGAAGTTGTACAAAAGTGAAATGATGGAGGACAGCTCCTCTTTGGAATTGCTTATACAGCCAATGAGGTGCCTTCAAAGACTTCCAATAGCAAATGCATAGCACCAGATAACCTGGGTTTCTTTACATGCACATAGCTGATAAGTTCTCACTGGGATGAACTTTAATACATAAACTACACCTCCCTTGATCCATCAGATACTGTCTAGCAGATGTCTCTCTCAGCAGCGGTCTGGTGTTAGTTGTACCATTAACCACGTAGTGATGTGAATTAAGGACTACAGATTGAAATGTTATTACAGGCCCATTTATTGAAGATGTTGATCATTTCACATGTGGAATGAATCAAAGTTGAGTGAAGAGGAGTGACGTCATCAGTGGTGTTTTGAGGAAAGGATTCAGGTCACTGATTAGCAAAACAGATAGGTGTTTTCGTCCTCCTCACAGATGTATAATATCTCTTTTGTTACAGACAAATTGTTATAAAACATTCTTGAAAACCCTCCCTAATGTTACATTGTCTCTGCACCTTTAAATAGGGCCGGAAAAAAACTTTAGGCCAAGGCTTTGTATGTGCAAACATACGCACACACCTCAGCTAAATTAAGTTGTTGTTTCTAACAATAAATGTAATTGACAGGGGCAAAAGGGATGAAAGATGCTGTTGCCAGGTTATATATCACAATACCACCGCTGTGGGCGGTTGATGAATTTATTTGTTGTTTAAAAGAAACCCAGCCATGGAAAATAGTTTCTCAGACCAGGCTGAGATAGCAACTAACATAGAGTTGTGAATTACAAAACGTCCCCTTTTAATTAATGCAGCACAGGGAACGTAGTCATCCTTACACTACTGGCTGTTTGTGTCATCCAAACCAATATGAGCCGTCATCCCTGTGCAATTCATAAATCAATTATGGCCATGGTCAGACTGACACATCGTTTAGATTTCTACTATTTCCTTCCATGGCTACCCACCGTCCGACCCCAGGGGTCTGAAGTTTCATTTGGCAAACATTTGACCGTGAAAACACGTGTTTTATGCTGTGTTCTTCAGGGCTCCAGAGGAGGGTGTACACAGGTCGGCAGGTTGCCTGCTTCTGTAGTTTGTGATAAATGATTAGCCTGTGGTAGCCTGCTGGGAAACATTACGGTACATTAAGGTACTGTAATAGTCCGTTCCCCATGTCATCCCAATAACACAGAGGCTCTCTTTCCTCTTTATAACAGAAATAACATGCAAATACTACTTATGTTTATGACGTACCTCTGACCTGAAACAATGTTATGTGAAACCTTCAGTCCCCCTCAGTTCCTGTGCTACAGTATCTGCATCTGAACGTGTTTATTTCAACAGAGTCTTGGGTCTGAAATAGAGCCGTCAGAAATGCCCTCCGTGTTACTGAGAGAAAGCCACTTCTCAATTGGTTTCACAGATTTCAACGGTGAGAAACCAACGCAGCCGTTCCGTGAGTGAACGGTGCAAATGTTTACCTTCACATCTTCACTGTCTACACACACTGACAAAAAAAAAGAATTCACCTACCGCTTAATTTCCCATCACCCTCTCTGTCAGAATCTCTAAACGAGCTCGAGGATCATGACCTGGATGCCCTGATGGCTGACCTGGGGTCAGATGCGGTAGAGTCTGAGAAGGCAGCGGGCACAGGACACGTCCGCCTTCTGGCGTCCTCTTCGTCCTCTCAGCCTCCTCAACCTCCCAAGCCACTGCTGCCGGTAACCTCTTACTGCAGAAGCACGGTACCGAGTGACTGACTGTGGTTGGAGCGACACTACAGTGTGTTAGCCGCTGGAGCTGAAGTCTGGGCATAAGCCAGGGGAGCTAATGCAATTTGTTAGGTCTCGGACAAGATTTCCAGAACATTAGGCCTGAATCAATGTGTCGCCTTCTTGTGGACGTGGCTTGTTGCCAACGGTAAACAGCGAACGGTAACACTACAAACAACATATATTCTGTTTCACTACGTTTTATTTTTTTTCCCAGGGAGAGGCTGAAGCGAAATTAAAAGCTGACAAAATCCAGCTGGCTCTGGAGAAGCTAAAGGAAGCTAAAGTAAAGAAGGTAGATGGGCTTTGTTTCACCAAACCAGCTAAAGAATGGCTACTACATTTCAAGCTGAGCAACCCCACAGACATCCTGTAAAACGTATTTGGAGTTGGAAGAAAACGTTGCATGCAAATCATTGTTGTTACTGTGAGCTGTCCACACACGGCCTCCGGTCCTGCACCCAGTTATGGATCCTACTTCCTGTCCTAGCACTCAGTTAGGGTTCCTACTTCCTGTCCTAACCCTAGCACCCAGTTAGGGATCCTACTTCCTGTCCTAACCCTAGCCCTAGCACCCAGTTAGGGATCCTACTTCCTGTCCTAACCCTAGCCCTAGCACCCAGTTAGGATCCTACTTCCTGTCCTAACCCTAGCCCTAGCACCCACTTAGGATCCTACTTCCTATCCTAACCCTAGCATTCCCTCACAGCTGGTGGTCAGGGTTATGCTGAGTGACGGCAGCTCCAAGACACTGATGGTGGACGAGCGACAGACCGTGAGCGACGTGCTGAGCGACCTGTTTGAGAAGACCCACTGCGATTGCAGCTATGTGGACTGGAGCCTGTGTGAGACCAACCCGGAGCTGCAGACAGGTATGACTCCCACGGTCACAGACACGGTCACAGATGTCAGCGCAGGAACAGACACAGACGTCAGGGCAGGTACAGACACAAACAGGCCTAGAATAAGAATTGTATTTATAGCCTAGGACTAGGCTTACTTTGTGTCCATTAAATTCATTTAGCTGACGCCTTTATCCAGAGTGACTTACAGTAATGAGGGCATACATTTACAACCTGGTCCCCTATGGGAATCGAACACACAAACTCTGTTGTTGCAAGCACCACACTCTGCCAACTGAACTACAAGGGTCTTTGAAACCTGCCCATAACTTGATGGGTTTTTCAATCCAACATGACACAGAAATACAAAAATAAGAAAAAAACACAAAAATACATGAAGCTTGTGTGAGCTTGGCTTGAGAATCATCTGGACAGGGTTTGTCCTTTTTGAATTGTTCCATTGGCTCCACAGCCACTAGAGAGACCAACAAATTATGATTCTGGATTATGCTTTTACAGAAACTAACTAATACATTACAAGGTCAAAAATAATACTCCTCTTATGTTGTGATTGTAGAAAGGGAGTTTGAAGACCATGAATTTCTAGTGGAGCCTCTTTCTGCGTGGACACGAGACAGCCAGAACCAAATCCTTTTCCTTTTGAGACCCAAGAAATATATACTATTCAAAGAACCCCAGGTAAGTAAATTGGAGTATTCATGAAAGAAAATAGACTTTAACAGGTAGAAGATAACTTGTCTTTCAGTTGCTAAATGTTTTTAAACATTCAAAACGATATGCCCTGACGTACATGACCAGAGTTAAAATAAGAAACTGTGCAGCGGAAAGACCACCCCATTGTTGCCTGATTGCCAGAACTGTCTCTACACTAAAAAAAAAAAATCTAATTAATGACAAGTTAAGCAACTGGCATCCATGCTTTTGTTTTAGTTACATTTTTGATATTCCTTTGCTGACATTTCTTTCACTGACATGTGACCTCAACTTCAAGATGTTCTACCTGTGGAAGAAAGACAAACGATTTTTGAACGACGTAAAAGACAACCATAAGGAACTTCTGCTGAAGGTGGGTGGTCACAAACACACGGACATGTTTAGTTGAGGGACGTTTCCTTGACTGTTGAGTGGAACCCTTGCAGCCACACCAACGACAACTTCATTATCAACCTCTGAACGCAGGAACATTTCGAGGGACCTTCTGTTATCGTTCCAGACCTGGAGGGTCTTCTGTACCTCAGGGAGGACGGGAAGAAGGCGTGGAAGCATCGGTACTTCCTGCTCAGGGCTTCAGGGATATATTATGTCCCTAAAGGAAAGACAAAGGTACAGGAAATTCCATAATTGTCAAAAGTCCAGTAAGTGTCTTGTCAAAACATAATGTTTGAGGACCAGGTTTGGGAAGTGCAATACGATTATGTACATGGAATGGGGGTTAACAGAATGAGAATATTCTCTTTGAGCAATGGCACGTAGTCCTCTGTAATGAGTACGTGTTTTTCCTCTTGGTAGACATCCAGGGACCTGGCATGCTTTGTTCAGTTTGACAAAGTCGACATCTACACCACTGTTGATTACAGACGGAAATACAAAGCACCAACAGATTTCTGCTTTGTCCTCAAGGTAAGCAATTTATCTTAATGGAAAGAATAGTAGGGTCATTACTCATTCGTGGACATTTTTCCTACCTTAGGTAACGGATGAATAAACACACACACACACGCATGTTTACTTATCAATCTAAATGTGAACATCAAATTTGACTGCCTTAAAATAAAATCTAAATTTCACTAATCCACACCTTAACCAAACCCCCATAACTTAATATTTATGCCTAAATTTAATAAAGCCCTAACATCTAATCCCAACCCTAACTGGTAATGTGGAAACTTAATCCAAATTCTAACCCTAACTGGTAATGCATAACCCTTATCCAAATTCTAAACCTAACTGGTAATGTATAACCCTGATCCAAATTCTAACCATAACTGGTAATGTATAACCCTGATCCAAATTCTAACCCTAACTGGTAATGTATAACCCTGATCCAAATTCTAACCCTAACTGGTAATGCATAACCCTTATCCAAATTCTAAACCTAACTGGTAATGTATAACCCTGATCCAAATTCTAACCCTAACTTGTAATGTATAACCCTGATCCAAATTCTAACCCTAACTGGTAAAGTATAACCCTGATCCAAATTCTAACCCTAACCCCCATTTGTCAAAGTTTATTCATATACTTCATGTGCTTAATGAACTTAGACAAATGTACAGTATTTGTATTTACTTACCTGTAATAATCTACCTGTAATAATCACTCAACCGCCCGCCACTGATATGGTCATCAAAATGAGGAATCTTGGTAGCCCCCACGGATGTGAGACATCATAAGAAATGTTACTCATTGAAATGTTTCCACACATGGACTGGAACTTTACTCAGAATGAAATTGGTGGGGTTGGGGGGGGGGTTGGTGGTCTGAATGTAGGGCAGCGCAACACATAGCCCACAGTCTTGAGGCTCCCCGCCGCAAGGTTGAGAGAAGTGAGATACAGCTGGGTAACCTGTGTGCCATCTCAGTGTGTATCGGCGTTTTAACTCAAATGTTCTCTCCAGACCTGGCTTTTAATGCTATTTATCAGGGGTGTTTGAAATACTAGCAAACGAGTCTACATTTGCCCCCCATACGGTGTCTCAGTTCCTCAACTTTTAAGGAAATAAGAGCGTTGAGGCGAGGTCAGCCACGAAGGAAGTCAATTTAGTTTCATGAAGTCAATGTTTTAATTAGTTACACTGACCTATTGTAACTGTAACCAAGCAACAGTATTTAAGATGAAACACCAGTGACTTGCTCAACTGTGTCTGACAAAATCTTTGTGTAAAGGTTACGTGGGTTGACTTCGGGTCTTTCAACCAACTCAGTGTCTTTCGAGAAGCGCATCTTGGTTAAAGGGAGAAATCGTTTTTTTCTTCTCTTACATTTGAACATTGTCAAGACCAGGTGTCAAAGGTCACTTCTGTTGCTTATGCCTGGGGCCGGCTCTGATCTCCACAACACAATCTGGAACAGACAGATTGGAATTTTTGCAGTAGAATCTGTAACTATCTGTCTTTCTTTGTATACAAATTCCACTTATTTGAACGGGTTTCAACGGGATGAAGGGTAGGACAATATAGCTAGTTGATCCTGTTAGAATATGTCAGCTAACTCCGGTTCAAACCTGAGTGGCTCAAGATCACCATACAAGATCCCTTCCATGTAAAATGAATCCCTCAAATGAAAGAATTGTTTTGCATAATAAAGTAAAGTTAGTGTGCCTAGCTAGCAGATCTAAAAGAAAAGCCAAGGAACTAGGCTAGAGCAGGTACCACAACAACTGGAGTTGTAGAAAGTTAGAAATATATCTGACATTATATCTGCCATTAGGAACATTGCTGTAGGACCAAACCAATGAATCTATCAATCAAGGACTTTAAACTAAATGCATTTTTCAGATATTGCTCC
Organism: Novumbra hubbsi; assembly: GCA_016801125.1. Taxonomy (NCBI): domain Eukaryota; kingdom Metazoa; phylum Chordata; class Actinopteri; order Esociformes; family Umbridae; genus Novumbra; species Novumbra hubbsi. The sequence continues at coordinate 19,145 of JACXGK010001271.1, read as the reverse complement.
TCCTTCTTTAGGCATTTCTACTGAGCTAAAATCTGGAGTTGTTTTAAGATATTATTGTGCTGGATAATTTAGTAGTTAGTTTCAGCACCCCTGCAGCGTTTTAACAATAATAGTTATTATTAGACATTACACAGAATGCTGGAAATGGGCACAGAGCCTTCACTGTGCACTGCCACTTTAATCAGGCACAGAGCCGTCACTGTGCACTGCCACTTTAAACAGGCACAGAGCCTTCACTGTGCACTGCCACTTTAAACAGGCACAGAGCCTTCACTGTGCACTGCCACTTTAAACAGGCACAGAGCCTTCACTGTGCACTGCCACTTTAAACAGGCACAGAGCCTGTCTGTCTGTCTGTGTGTGTGTGCGTGCGTGCGTGCGTGCGTGTGTGTGTGTGTGTGTGTGATTTTGGCAGAATCAGTTCATGAAGTACTTAGTAAGCACATCTTTCATATGAGCAGCATTTTTCCTGAGGACTTCCTACAAAAAGAGACAATCAAACAAACAACAGAAGGATACCAGCTACTTTAGATCTAATTGGTTCATGATGGCAAATAATGTGTATCCACGTTGATTTAATTTCTTGTTTGTGGATCATTTTGGGTAATCATTTTGAACGTTGCGAATGCATGGGGGGTGAATATTGATCACATTGGCCTAGAGACTTGTGTACACTTGCAGGCCTCAAGATCCTTGCCGTGTCTTCTATTTTACTGTGCTTTATACCCAATACAATTTAGAGCAAGATTTGATATTTATGACCAGGTTATTTGAATGTCTGTGGTGGAAGTGTAACCTCCTACCGTATTGCTGTATGAGGTTTGTGAGTGTGTATCTTATGGTAGTGAGTAGGGCGGTATTATTTGGTGACTATTTGGCAAACAGGTTGCATTCTGGGCCGTCTTATTCCTTTTACTCTGTCTATCTAGCAGGCAAATAACAAAAACGTCAATCTTTTCGTAATAATCATCGCCACACACTGGAACTGTCCTCTACTGCCATTCACCAATATAAACGTGTTGAAAATGGTCACCTGCTCAGATTGGGATGTACAGATGATTTTCATGGACAATGGAACCTCTCTGAAATAACACAGTCTCTCACCGCCCCCTTTAATTAGTACACAACGGCCCAACACTGGTGGATCCGGACGAATAGGACTGATACTGAGAGACAAACTGGAAATATTTAACATAAACACATACAGATACATTTATAAAAGAATCTGATGACGTCAAGAAGTCTTCAAAGATTTTACAGTTCAGTTCAGACACTCACAGCAGCATATGACAACAATTTACATCTATTTTGGACACCCCGTCCCCCCCTCACCCCAGCGGCCAAAAAGTTAGCGTGGAAGAAGAGAGAATCCTAAAATAAGGGAGTTTATTTAAAACAGGCAACACAATGATGGTATGAATTAGGGCCCCTTTTGTTTACTCTTATTTTTGAAACCATGTATTTAGTAGCGATGCACATGTCGGGGCATTCTTAAGTTTATTAGGAAAAGTTATTTCTGTCGAAAATACATAGAGAACCTACAGCACATCCACTGTTGGCTACCGTGAACGTCTGCTGCCACCTGCTGGCTCTGTGGAGAAGCCATAGAACCAAAACACTTTAGTACTTGAATAAAGACCAAGCACGGCAGCGAGCATCAATTTAGTCTCTTGTAACTGGCGTTACACTGGCGGTACATTCCGGCTCACGGGAGATTTTGCCGTCAACCCGGCTTCTGTTCTGTTCTCTCCCTTCAGCACCCTCAGATCCAGAAGGAGTCGCAGTACATCCGGTTCTTGTGTTGCGACGATGAGCACACGCTTTCCCTCTGGGTCAACTCCATCAGAGTGGCGAAGGTAAGATTTCAGCCCACAGTCAATCTGTAGCATGTACGTTTTGTGCTGTGACCTCACCAAAATTCAAGCAATGCCCCTGCATTTCTGGATACCGCGTGGTACAAAAGTGTGACATGCCGCCTCAATCAAAAAGTATTGATTTGTTTTTAACTGTCTTCTACCGAACTGATTAGCTAATTTAGCTGAACTGAATTACCCTTCCTGTGTAAACACTCACTTTGTTTTTAGGATGGGTTTAGTCCGGTTTTACTGTGTTTAGGATGGGTACAGTAACATTGGGTTTAGTCCGGTTCTACTGTGTTGAGGATGCTTATTGAACCCACCTGTGTTTAGTACGGGGCCACCCTGTACAAGAACTACCAGACAGCGGTGAAGAGGGGATCGACCCTTGGCTCCACCCTACTTCAGACCAGCCGGCCTGTCTTCAGCCCCTCTACATCTTCCGCTCGGCACAGAGGTGACACACACAGAGGCACATGCTACGCACCCATAGGCAATTAATAAACATAGGTGTATTTACCTAAACACGCACAAACTGAACATTAAGTGGCTAATAATATTGTATTTCGACATGCCCTCAGATAATGGCAATGGACATGCCCCTCAGGTGTGTGACTCTGCAGACGATCTCTCAGAACCACCCCCTGACTTTATTCCCCCGCCCCCTCCTGCTTGGACCTCTGGGGTCTAGGGGCGGAGCTCCGCCCCCTCCAAGCACATACATGATTGCCTCAAGGATGAGAACAATTATTTGCGAAATGGCGCCCTCTGGAGGTCTCCCCCCTTGCAAGACATATAATATCCACATTTCCTTTCCTTAAAGTGGCTAGTGGATCTGAAAAGACATGATTGGACAACGAAATGTAAATCCCTGACAGATGTTGGAAGTACTTTGATTATTTATTTTTTGTTATTTTGTTGAGACCTAACTCGACTACGACACAGGTACTCTGTGAAGTGACTGCAAACAGATAAAGGACAATGTGTAAGCAATTAAGCTTATGTGGAAAACGTAACTTAATAAGTCGCTATAGTATTACTTGCCACTTTGTCATTGCGAGTAACATGTCATCGCTGTCTGATTAAAAACCTGTCCTTAAACATCTACTTCAATAAATTGAGAACATTATTTTCCCATTACATAACATATAATTACGAAATATTCTCGGTTCCGAGGCAAATACGATATACTGTATAGCGTCTACCATTCATACACCTGTTCTTATCGGATATTTGACATTTAATCGTGGGTGGGTGTGGGTATGTCTTTGTGTGAGCGGCATGTTTGGGTTGTTTTCTCAAAAACGTATGTTTCAATAATCGGTCAAGCGAAAACGATCAGCTTCATCAAATTGTTTTCGGCAAGCTGTTTATTACAAAAGGACTGTACATACATTTCAATGAACACATTATATATACAAGCCAAGAGGAAAGAGAACAATTGTCAGATTCTGTTCCCATGAACACTTACATATCATCACTTTTCCCAAGTTTTATATTAGAAAACAGACCAGAACAAGGCGCCTTCGGGTGGGGGTGCCCCGAAATGTTAGTGGAAAACATACATACTAAATTCGGTTGCATGTGAGTGGTTGTTTCATTCTAATCTCCGGGAAAAAAAATATTAATAGACCAAAATACACTGCTACCAAAACCATGTACAGTAAATTCGAAGTATTTCTAAACATAACGCAATGTTAGAAATGCGTAGGTAGAAAAGGTTTTCTCACAAAAATGACGTCCTATGTAGAAGTTAAAAGTACAATCGATGAACTGGACGTAGTGGCAAATTATTATTCACAATAAAAAAAGGAAAACATTTTTGGTACGCAAGTCTTCATGCATACATTGTACATTACGGTTGAATACTTTTCATGGACATGTTTTGCATCACATGTAAATCCACACGTCACGCGGCAAGCCATAACTTCGGCTGGGATTCATTCAAACACGCCAAAGCAGTGTTTACACAGCATCTTGATTTACAATGTTAACGTACATGTGAAGGGGCCTCGTCCTGATGATCTTGGTACGCAGTAATTCAGTGCCTAAAACTGGTCTGTGGGTTAAGATGCCCACAGAAAAAAAACCCCACAACAACTGCTTAAATACTGCAACGCATGTTTGACCGAATCAAGCACTACACTTGTGAGGCGAAGTGGTTGCAACGGAAAACAACGTCCATAACCGGTTTGACAAAACACTGGCGGCCGGAGACCAACTGCGTTCTGACTCGCCGCTTGTTAGCATATTCACAAACTGTCATGTTGTTTTGACAATACCCTTTTGTACGCATGAGGATCTGAATCTACAATACATTTTGCAGCACAACTTAGTCATCCTCTTCCCCGAAGACAGTCGTTCTGGTACACTTCAGTCCACAATGCATTGCCGACTTGCCTACAATCAGTGGGATGGAAACAACAGAGCGCGGTCACACTTAAGATTGAATGTTTACCATTTTTACAAATCAGTCCACACTGCTCAAAACGTAGGCTACCAACCGATAGTCTTTTTTTGAGTCTCAAGTCCTTGTTTCAAAGTTGTGTTAAGGATGGTAGGTGATAAGGATTATCGAGCACCAAAGATTATTACCTAACCAGAGCCAATTTACTAACCCGGGAAGATCTAACTAAAAATGATAACAGCTGTATAGCCTGAATGTAACCTGGGTTCTGCAATCAAATCTGTATTACAACAAGACGTTGAAAACAAATCAGTGCAGACATTCCAACACAATGGCACATTGACTGGAGTAAAAAGTACAATATTCACTTTTCTTTGCCATTTGAAGCAAGCAGACCTCGAGAACCATTTGCTACAGTATCTTGACAGCCTATCAAGAAGGTAAGTAAAAATGTCTTATCGAGTGACAACTGGACAAAAACCTGTGTGAAAATGGCACTGGAATAGACAAAAATACCAGACGAAAAAACTAATTGATTTAAACCGCTCCTGCCTGGCTCAACATTGCTATGACCACTCCACTCGAAAGACGCCGATGAAACCTCACAGGTTAATCACACCACAGACACAAACTGGCAGATTCTCATATTACAGTATATATATATACATACACATAACAGAAACAAAATCATTTCACCAGAAACACGCTAAGTATTGTTCTTATCTTTTTGTGTCTTCTCCTCTTAACCTCTCCGGTTTTTTTACCCCCCCCACACCTAGCATAGTAAATGTAATATTTAGCTTCTTTTTTAACATATGCGATTAGTACAAACAAACATTCGGTCATGTCCTAATGCACTTCTTTATGCTTGTTTGTTTCTTCATTTTTTTCTCCATAAAAGTGAGTGTTAAGTTTGGCTGCGTGGATAAAATGTGGGCGGGTGGGTTTGTGCGACAAAATTAAAAGCCCAAATCGTACCAAACCTTGTTGTTTGAAAGGCTAAACACAAAACTCGATTCAAAATGGCGTCTTCTCTTGGAAACACCTTGGCATTTCCGCCTATGTCAAAATGTCCGCCCTCAGTCCGCGTAGTGCATGATGGACTCCACGTAGTTGCCGGGGAACAGGCCGGTGACACCGTTACAGACCCCCTCGTACCAGCCGTCGTCGTTCTTCTTGATGATGTAGATGATGGACCCCTCCATGAAGGACAGCTCGTCCTCCTTGTCCTTGGAGTAGTCGTAGATGGCCACCACTGCGGGAGGAACACACCGTACACGTTTTATCTCCGCCAGGGGGCGCGTTGCCCGGGCGATGCCACCCTTGCCCACCGGGGTGTGGCACCCTGACTCACCCTTCTCCACGTAGGCCTTGGGTGCCCAGTGAGGGTCTCCGTCAGCGTAGGGGTCACTGTAGTGCACCACAGCTGCCTCCTCGTCCCCCTGGTAGTCCACGGGCGGGGGCGGAGGAGGAGGCGCGGGAACCTCGAACATGACCACGTCCTCGGGGGGGGGTGGAGGAGGGGGCTCCGGGCTGTCTGTGACTGGTTGGGAGGACGGGAGGGGACAGACACGTCACTGACACTCTGGAGACCTTGGTGTCATTACAAAAACATTGCTGACATACTGAAAGTAGTGTTATGGAAGTAGAATTGTATTGTACCTGAATGGGGAAGTCTGTCATAGTAGTTACATTTGTGTGACAGCAAGTCCAGAGGTTTGAGATCTTTATAATATATATATATATATAGCCTTAACAGGACAGCCCCAGGCCATAGGCAGGGTACAAAACCCTTTTACAATAAATGTAGTTATATTCCGGCCTCCTCAACCATCCGCGCTTACAAACCTCTCGCCCTCGCTGAATCTTTTAACAGCTCTTAATCTATTTGATGTGTGTGAGCCTGATCCTTCAGGGGTGTGATGCCCTATGCCTGCCAGCAGGGGGCACAACAGAGCACCCTGTCCTTCATCTCAGGAGACGCCTGGTTCAGCTCAAAACGCAGAACCGCTCTGCAAGAGGAAGTGTTGATGAAGGCTGGGTGGTTCCCACAGCCGCCACGGCGAGGACACGGGCATTGAGCTGCGGAGGGCTGTGGGAACACGCGTGGCGGTTTAGACAGAACCCGTCTCCGACTCGGTCCGTTTCCCCACAAGCTGTGTCACGTGTCCTCAAAGGACAGACGTAGAGGATGCACCTGTCTCTCAGTGACCATGGCAACCGACAAGACACCGGAAAGGTGTGCCCAAAAGTGGAAACTGCCACGGCAGAGAAGCCCCGAAGAGCAGCGAGAACTGACAGCGCTGTGTGTGTCTGTGTGTGTGTGTCTGTGTCTGTGTGTTTGTGTGTGTGTGTGTCTGTGTGTGTGTGTGTGTCTCTGTGTGTGTGTGTGCATTTTACTTACTGGTCTCCTGCACTCTGGCTGCAAAGCCCGTCAGCGGTATCTGAGGAGTGAGCTGCACCATGGGAGGAGGAGGCGGAGCCACAGAGACTGAAAGGCAGACAGTGAGACAGACGGGCAGAGAGAGAGACAGACAGACATACAGAGAGACAGACAGGCAGAGAGAGAGACAGACAGGCAGAGAGAGAGACAGACAGACGAGGGGGGGGGGGCAGAATACAGGAGGAATGTGCTGTCAGAGAGCAGACCCAAGCGGTAGGCGGGTCCACTTAGCGTAGGATTGTTCTGTTCGTTGCTTAGCGATCACATTCATGACGGTTATCTACAGCGTGACAGCTTCAAGCCGGGACTGCGGCTCACGTCGACGGGAAGTGCGACACTGAAACAAGCTGACGCTAAAAACGCCCCCGAAAGAAGTACATTTTGAGATGCTGCATGGAACCCCAATACATGGCTGCCAGGCAACACCGGCTCCAAAGACGTCGCCATGACCACACGGTTTGGAAACGGGTCCTTATCAGAACGGTTCAGTCTACGTGGCGTCAGCATTTCAGCGTGACCACAGGATGGGCAATGACTATCACTGGCTACATTCAGATGTTGTGGGAATGATTTCATACGAGGGAACCTGTTGAAATGACGCGACTACAATCGGAAACCGTTTGACCTTTCTGGGTGTTGGGCCACGGAGGTCCTAGGTCAATCGCAGTGCTTCCGCCGTAGTTTGCACTGGAACCCAGTGATTTGTCATTTCGTTAAACCTCTGTAACGGTTTGATAAATCACATTTCGTAGCATTGTTGATTTTACTCCGGCCTGATTATCTAAACTGTTTCGTAAGTTCAAACGTACAGAGACTTAGAGTAGTGTGGAGGAAGTGTGGCTGGAGAGAGGGGGCCTGTCCTGGGATCTCATATCGACCACTCCAAGGTAGTGGTCCGTCTGAACCCATCATCTTTCTCCCTTTTGTCTGTCTGCTCTTGTCCTTAAATAAAGACGTTAAGACTGTAGGCCGACCAGATCTTTCTTCATTATCCAGCTCCCAACAACCCTTCAGTGTGTTTCCATCTCTGGACAAGAGCACCATTGTCCGGGGAGGGGAGACCAGGGCTCCGTGCTCTGCAGGGGGTGGGCAGAGAGACGAATCACATCCTCCCGTGTCAGACAGCGAATGCTAAAACACCTGGTCAGGATCCTCTCTGCGTTCCCGAGAAGACTTGTGTTTCAACTAAACCAACATGCGAACACGCCTGTCCGGGACACACATCTGTGATCGGCCGGGATCTCTCCACGGGCCTCACCTGAGTTCTGGGGGTAGGCGGGGCCTCCGTTGAGGTGCGGCTGCTGGGACACGGAGAAGTGGGAGGAGCCCGAGGGCGCCCGGCGGTAGGTACCGGTGGCCGACACCATGGAGGCGGAGGAGGTGGCCGAGTTGTGGCGGGAGACCTGTCGCGAGATGGTGCCGAACTGGGACATGGGGACGGGTCCGAGGCCCGGGCCCTGGTGCACCGACCCCGCTGTGGGTGAGGAGGGGGGAGGTAAGAGGGGGAGAGAAGTATTTGGCAGATTATGTAAGAAGGTCCAGCGGTGTCTGGTTTTGGCACATAAAGGCTACTGCAGCAAGGGCCGGAATGGAGCCAGTTTCCCCTTTCGTGGGTGTGTGTGTGTGGGCATTAGTGTGTGTGGGTGTGTGTGTGTGGGCATTAGTGTGTGTGGCAGTCAGTGGCTAAGGACAACAAACAAATTAAGTTAGAAGGTAAAGGCTGCCAACATATAATCCACGGTTCTCCAAAGAACAAAATGTGCAGTCATAAAACAGAAGGCCTCATGGTAAACTGACCCGAGAAGCCAGTTCAACAGGAGGCAGCTAGATCCTAACCCATCCAAGAAGCTACAATATCAGGCTGGATGGGGCTGGGCTCACCTGGTCCCAGGCTGGGAGGGGAGGGTGTGGGGACCGCCAGAGGCACACTAATGCTGCTGCCACCGCTGTTCTCTCGTCCACCACTACCCCCGCTGCTTCCACTGAGAGAGAGAGAGGGAGGGAGGGAGGGAGATCGAAACAGGAAGGAAGCATCAGGCCGTCTGTAATTGTATAGTCAGCATGACTATCACCGTTCTCAGTGTGACAGATGGTGTGTGCTGGTTGTGTTTCCGCGGCGTGTTTCCTCACTGTGGCACCTGTCACAGCCAGGCGAACAAGCACACTAAAACACACCGGTGTGTTCCTGTGGCACACCGCACAGTGTGTGTGTGTGGTCTGGTGGACTACCTGTGTGTCCGGGGTCTCTGGTTCAGGGAGGCGGTGCGAGCAGGGCTGTGCTGGCTGCCCAGTCGAGCAGGGCTGGTCATGTAGTCGTTGGGCACCGTGGGCGGTTTCACCGGCTCTAGGGTCTTGTAGGGGGTGTTTCGCCTGGGGAGGACACAAGCCACACACACACATGCTGACTCTAGTCTTACCTATCGTTTGTCTGTACCCATGTCTATAGGACAATGTGAACACACGTACATGCTGACTCTAGTCTTACCTATCGTTTGTCTGTACCCATTTCTATAGGACAATGTGAACACACACACATGCTGACTCTAGTCTAACCTATCGTTTGTCTGTACCCATTTCTATAGGACAATGTGAACACACACACACGCGTTTTTGAACACCATACCCAAGAGTTCCACGACCGGCCATTGGAGGGCTCGGGGGTTTCTGTGTCGGCGGATTGGTCCTTGATAATGTAGCTCCTCCCCCTCTCACTGGCTGGTTGTTGCCATGTTGCTGTGAGGAACAGAGTGTGTTACGGCTAACGTTCCACCATTGCGAGGCGGTGTTTCGTGACGGCATGCAAGGTTTGGTCAACGCTGATGTCTGTGTTTATTATTTAATGGACGGACCATTACTATGTAAAATGGTGACAATACAAACCTAGTATTCTCATATTTAGCCTGAATTATGCCAGAAAGCATAATAAAAGAACAATTCGGACACAGTTACAAAATGGCGATTGGTGAAGCAGAGTAATGAAGGCTTGGGGGCTTGGGGCATCATGGGTAAGGAGAAAAACACAGTGCTTACCTTGGCCTTAAGCCACTGATCGCAGGCGGTAAAAAGAGAAGAGAGACAAAAAACATGCTCAGTTGGTTAAGGGTTAGAACAGAAGTAACGCGTCCTTAGGAGTCACATGATTGGTTAGGAGTAGCAGGAGAGTAACACTTAAGCAGGAATGCTTAGGACAGCTTTTGTCCAGGGAACGTTTTTGAGTCTGGTTTAGCTTTGAACCAGCAATGGCACCCTCTAAAAACCTGCTTCCCTCATTAACAAACCTCACAGTTCTGTCTGTCAATGACAGATTTAGATTACATTGGAAGCTTGGATGTAGTTAGTTAGTCAGCCAGCCAGCCAAACAGCCAGTCTAATCGTCAGTAGGTCAGTCACCCAGCCAGACGGTCAAACCCCCCTCTTGAGGAGGGAAGAGGAGTAGGTCGTTAGGTAGTGCTGGGCAAACACATCCACACATACAGTATATGAAACACACACACACATATACACAATACATGACACACACACACACACACGTGTGCAAGTCTACATAAAGGGAAAATCCACCACTAGACACTTTCTGTGTTCTTTCTTGTTTCTCCCTAAATAAATATGGAGGGTGTCAGACATAATTATTACCTACCGCAGTATGTTATTAATTTTGTGTAGGCAGAGTTCAGCCAGTGATGGTTGTTTAGGTCCACTGTCTGATTTAAAATGAATGGAATTATGTTTTGTAGCTATTATTACGACCTCCGCGTTTTCGCCAATTGCTCAATCCCGCAAGTTTTCAGATGGTGTTGTTTTTTGACAAATAACAAAATAAAATGCCCTAATTGGGACTAACTGTTCCAGGAGGATCGTGGCATGTTCTGGCAGTCAGGCCTTCTCCGGTCTCACAGCAGTGGGGTCCTCCTTGTGGGTCTTCTGTCTTCCCACCTCCCTTCACTCAGGTGCGAGGAGCTGCTGTCGTACATCGTGTCTGAAGGTCCCAATGGAATCTGCGGGTCAGCAGATGGAGGGTCTCTCTCCAACATTCGAACAATCCTTGTGCGGCAATCTACCCACACGTTTTCCCTTCCGGCCACGTCCGGGGAAGCTGGCTACAGTAGCATGGGCCTCAAACCTCCTGATAACATTATGTACAGTGGGAACGGAAACATCCATGTCTCTGCAGATGGACTTTTAGATTGGACCTTGAGACTGTTGGCTAAGCTTGGCTACAATCTGGTGTCTGACATCCTCGTGTTGTCCTGAGATTTCTCATGTTGTCCTTTTTCCTCCAGGCTTATTGTTGTGGAGGAAGGAGAAACAGTAAATTACTCTATTCAAACTGGTTAAATGAGTTTCATATTGCAGACAACTGCAACTAACCATAGACAAGTTCAGTTCCAGAGTAAAGACAATCAACTGCGTGAAGCCAAATCATTTCAAACTACTAATATTGCTGGGGCCATTTAATTAATTTAGTTGTTGCCAAAAGATTTGTACATTTCAACTGTTTTTGGTAAGAAATGGTGCATTACTGTGCATAGGTGTCAATATACCTTGTCCCCAAGGGTATTACATTTTAATACAATATCAATAGAGTTATATTGTCCAATAATACAGGACCGAAAGAGACAAGCAAATGCACCATTCAGGCTTTAGCATTAAAGTGCCAAACATGTTAATTTCTTCAAGGTGTATCTGTACCCAACACACACACACTCAGATATTAATAGCTCAACATTATGAACACACACGTGTGGTTCAGTGGAGGGCGGGGAAATCAGGGAGGGTCTGTCCGCCGTGAAGAAACCAGGAGAGTGCAGACGGATCAAAATGGAGGTGTACCAGATTCAAGAGGAGGCACTAAGTCAAGTGACAAGCACCAATCGAACAGGTTGACTGTGTCCGCTGCAGAAGGTCTTAATGAAGAACTCAGACACTTTAAACGTCATATTATCTTCCCCACCAACGATATTTGAACATTGGAACATAAATGAAAGCTGAACATCATCTAACCCGTATGCCTGTTAGGAGGGAGATCAGGATGAACTCTTGAGGGTTTGGAACCCTGTAACACCAAATTACCATGGTGTTACTGGGGAATTCATATTACCATGGTGTTACTGGGGAATTCATATTACCATGGTGTTACTGGGGAATTCATATTACCATGGTGTTACTAGGGAATTCATATTACCATGGTGTTACTCGGGAATTCATATTACCATGGTATTACTGGGGAATTCATATTACCATGGTGTTACTGGGGAATTCATATTACCATGGTGTTACTGGGGAATTCATATTACCATGGTGTTACTGGGGAATTCATATTACCATGGTGTTACTGGGGAATTCATATTACCATGGTGTTACTGGGGAATTCATATTACCATGGTGTTACTGGGGAATTCATATTGTGCATTTACTTACTACAGGACACCCCAAGACACACAGACAACATACTCGTCACGTAGCCTTTCACACGTACAAATGTGTAGGCATGGGCTCTTTTTTGTTTAGTTTTTTATGGATGTTACAATAATAGTAACCTAACAAACTCATTGTACACCATTATCAGCCATGGTTACAGCCAGAGTAATAGATTTGTTCATGCATATCACCATGGCAACCACATATATATAAATATATATATCATTGACAAGAAGTAACCGAGGCGCACAACAAACTGGAAGTGGGAGAGGGGTTGAGCGGGAGACGGAACCAAGACGGGAGAATAAAAGATGAATACTGAGACGGAAGAGTGCAGAGAGAGATGACTTTCTCCCAACCCACAGGGGGATATGATGGTGTCAGCACTTGGCCCAGATCGCTCCCAGTCTGCCTGTCTCACACACACACACACACACACACACACTCAAAACCCTACACATAAACACATCCCGGCCCGTTACCTCCTAGAGCTCTTGGACACAGACAGAGGTGAGGAAGCCAAGCTTCTCTGTGCCATGAATAATAATAACTAAAAGGCTAACCGCTACAACGGTAGCTACTGTGCTGTTGTTTTGATTCTTCCCTTCGTTAACTAAAAGGGCACTTTATTGATCAGCGCGGTATTTAAGTAAGTGGAAGTAATCAACCGGCGATAACACAGCCAGATCGTGCGTTAACATGTTCCAGGGGAGAATCTGGTGCTAATTGTGTGTTTGTCTCTCGGGGAACTTGACTAATGAAAGGACCAGCACACATCTGAAGGAATATTGACTGGCAAATGAAAGACGCCAGCCGATCTACTGCAATGAAGGGCGTGAATCCTTGCCGTTACTACGAGTAAGAAACTAGCAGGAACACGGCAGACGCCACAGTTGTAGTAAACATCAAATATGGAGCCCCGAGGCTGTTTGTGCGATGACACCCAGGGCGGCGGCTTTTACTTTGAAATCCGGGGACTCTTACTTTGACGCCGTGGCCCACGTCGTCCAGCAGCGTGTAGTCGATGGGCTTCCTGATGTACCTGACCGGCCGCTCCATGTTGCCGGGGGCGATGATCTTGTGCGTGCGCGACGTGTTCTTGTTGGTGGTCAGGATGCCGATCTCCCTGCGCGCCACCTTCTCCTTGTGGATGTCCACCGTCTGCGGAGGAGGACAGAGGAGAGGGAGGAGAACGTGAAGGAGGAGCAGGTCTCGGAGCCTCACAGTTTGCCGGGACTGTTTAGTACCTCGTCGCGGCGGCCTTATTGACACGGACGGATTAAAACGATGTGTGTTTTTCGCATTCGGAGGCCCGGGGGCACGACACCCCCCTGAGTGCCCGAACCCAGTGGGGGTCGGACGTATGTTGCCACCGATATCAACGTGATCCGGAGGGCAACTGGGAAAGCCAACATTTGCAGCCAATTTGATGCTGCCTGTATTTCTGGCTTTTCATTTTGGCTGTTGTTACTGAGCTGAACCGGGAGAAAAAAAGAAACACTGACGTATTATATAGTTTACATTTCTAGAGCAGCCGGCTGCATTCAAACCCACACTATGGAGTGTGTATGTCCGTCGGAGGACCGGGCCAACTGAGGCATCACCAAAATAATTTATTGTATGGTAATGTTTATAAGAAAAATGGAAGAAATAAAAGATGCCCCTCAAACATAACACTGATCCTCAAATCCAGTTCCATTAATTTCGTTCCCTGCCGAACTAATATCACCTAACAATAATTTTGAGTGTCACGTGTTTTAAAATGAAATTTGAAACTGTCAACTGACCCAAAGTGGTCTGTCTTGCTGCTGTGGATCTGATAAATACAACCCAAGAACACAGCGTTCTCCCTGGAGACAGACCACACAGTCCTACATCAGGGTCAGTAAACCTGCGTGTCCATATATATTACAGGCCTAATTATAATGATCTGCCACCAGGTTGTCTCCTGTCCGGGCCTGAGAGGGTGGAGTCTCATGAATAATGGATGAAGGAACTTGGGTGATGGGTGTGTTTGTCTCTGGGCAATCAGGTCACACTTCAATCAGTGTCAAGGGAGAATGTTGGTGTGTGTGTGTCTGTGTGTGTGTGTGACCCTTGAAAATGAGGTCACACTTCAATTACTGTTCATCCCACTCGGTCAACAAGTCTTTAACGATTCCACTGCTTGGGACTAGAAGAAGCGACAGTGACAGATCTCTAGGCATGCAACCAGCTCCGTGTTCCATGCCACACATTTGTGTGCCAAACAAAACAAGCAACATCGTTGCAAACGATTCAGAGAGGAATCCCTGCTTATTCCCTGTCTGGATCTGAGATAGAACCTCTTGTCTCCATCTCATTATACAAAATGAGAAAGTCAGAGGTCCCTCCCATCTGACATGTACTCCAATGGGTTTAAGGTGTTTGAGGAGAAAGAGGACGTGTTGAACAGAAAAGATGGAGGAGGGAAAAGGTTGCCAGGTAATGTTGGAAAAGAATGAAGGGAACGACTGAACGAGTGACAGACAGAGAAATAAATAGAGGCACTAAGAGGTTTATCTATGCGGTTGCAAGTGTTTTAATTCCTCTGTTACGGTTCAGGTTGTGGCCAGTACAAAGGGATGATTGGATTTCATTATGCTAAGTCGATAGGAAAGGTTTGCACATGCTTCTGTCTGAAGTGACCAGTGGCCAGGCAGGTATCTGGTCCCAGGAGATCCCACCGGGGTGTTGCAAGCCCCGTGTCTGTGAGCTACACAACCAGGGGAGTCCAGGGGATTTTGTGTAACCTGACACCTGTGTTTGTGCTCCCGGTGTTAGTTGAGCTGACTGGTCTGAAGACCAACACATGACCATGGGTGGATCTGATATCCAGTCAGTCAAATGGGGACATAAACTAAGGTATGCAAAACCTTTGTAAACCCCCTAAATCATGGACCTGCGGTGACCAAGCCCGTTTTGTAGCATAACTCTCTCGTTTGTCTTTACTTTCTTAACTATAACTGAAAGAAAGAAGAAATCCCAAGTCACACACCAGTAGGCTGTCAAAAACACATTCAATGAAAACGCTTCCATTTATTCTGCTTTCCCAGTGTCTAGACACAGTGAATGTAATCTAACCTTTTGCCACAACTCTCCCTCTCTCTCTTTAGCAACAGCTCTGGTATAATCTCTTTACTCTGATAAACATCTGGCTGGTATTTAAAAGCCAGCTATCTCCCCAGAAACAGATGGCAGCTATGCTTTAAGAACAACGTGTTAACAAACAGCCAGCACATCACAGAAATCTCTAGATGACCAGTTTCCCATTAATGAAATGCCACCTTTTCAAAATCTAAACTTTCACATAAGAGAGATTTTCCAAAACGTTTTTTTCCTCACAATATGTATTTGTATCTCTTTGTTGGCAAAGAGTCATTTAAATGTTTTAATAAGAACTGAATCATGAAACGAGAATTCCAAGCGCAGTGACTGGGAATTCCAGGCACAACTTTCGGTCGGAAATGTTGAGAGGATTTGTTCAATTTCTCAAATGAGTGTTTTCTATTAGGAACTAAGCCAAATCTTTCTAGACAAAGGGGCACAGCTAGTGGGCCATCATAAAGAAGGATGAATCAGTGGGTCACAGAAAATACAATTTCTTTAAAGGGGCTATATGTTAGATTTTAACGGCACAATTCCCCCTTTATACTTTGTTGCCAGTCCATCCATCTGTCTGAATTGACTTGTAATCTCTTTACACCCCTTAAGACACTTGCAGTACTGTCCTTTCCATACTAAACCACCCTGGACTAACTAATACTAGTCCAGTCTTATTTAACCCTTTAGATCCCATAGCGGCCATCGACAGCCTTTTTTTAGAATCCCATAGCAGCCGCGTTAGGACGTGTTTCTTTAACAATAATAGTTGTGTAAATATCACAAATCTACCTGACAAAAACCTGTAACTGTATTCCCGTGGATGTTGTCGTTAATAAGACACCAGAAAAAGGGTATGCTGTCATTTGACTTTATTATAGTTTTTACAATTTCTACACTCAATATGCTAGCACCAAAACGGCCCCAGCTTTTAACATTGAAGAGGCTGTTTCTGTGTTGCTTGGTGGTGCGAAGATGAAATCGTCCTTGCTCTTTGAAAGTGATGTTGAGGTGAGTAACACAATAAACTGCGTATATATGTGTGGTGTTGTACATATGCTGTGAAATGTTGGTAAAATCTTTTAGATGGCAATAACATACCTGTCACGAAATATTGATTGGCAAGCTCAGCTGTGGAGCTGGAATGGTTGTTTCCTCAGTCTGAGTATTTAGCGGTGTAGTTGGCTAATTAGTTGGATGTTTTTTGGCATTACTCCTGATTTCATTCATAAATTGAAAGTGCCATAGATATCTAGACAACTAACTGTCCGGTTCGGTTCATCTATCACACTATAGAAATGTTGTCTGCCCGCAAATGTGTTTTGCTTTTGCAGTAATGAAGTGTCACTTTCACTAGCTAGCCAACAGACTTGGACTTTGCTGATGACGTCATCACTTTATCTTGATGTCCTGAATGTCCTGAAATATGTGCCACAAACTTTTATTTATATTTATATCTATCCGAAGTATAATGTCTTGCGATCTGTGGGCCCAATGATTACGTTGTTATGATTCCATTAGATGTGTAGACTGAAGTTATTGCTGTCTTGTAAAAAAAGAGGCCGTTTTGTTTCATGCAAACTTAGATGTTGGTTTTGATTTTTACAGATGTCATGTGGAAACATACCAAACTGCTTGCTGAAGCTAGCTTACTATCTGGTTTGTCTATGAGTTCATTAGACAAATTGCTATAGCAAATGTTTAATGTATTTGCAAAGGATGTGGAGAAAGACGAGTGAGACGTAAATGAAATGTGTGAGCAAATAAGATTTATTTACAGAAGTCTACGTGTTTTACTGCAGCATTATAGAATTTGGGACTTTGCTACAAGCCGTTCATAGGAATGAATCACTAACACATCCCGTGACACATTGCCACCCAAACTCCCTGAAGGCGGGAGACCTTGCTCCCGGAAAAGTCTCATTGGTCAGCCACGGCCAATGGCAGCGGACCATAACACCGCAGAATCCGCACCGCAACTCACCTCAAGATCCCCGTATTGCCCTGATCAATAATAACAATACGCCACGATGCGCGAAGCGTTACCCAGGACCAGAGAACCAGCCTGTTAATAATCCTGTACAAGATCACCTCTGAGCTTGCTCACACACAACACCGGCTATTGCGGGTGAAATACGAGTGTCCACCAAGGATCAATAGCTGTCTCTTCCCTTGGCCGGATTGCATGGCTCCTTAACTCAATTACCCAGCATGCAGGCAGGATGGAGGGGATTGTAATTCACCCTGCTCCTAATTAACTATCCAAGCCTAGGAAGCACTGCTAGGCCAGGCGTCTGACGACCTCCTGTCAAGATCCCCGGATTCATGGCCTCCAGGGGTGCCGGTGTGATCTCCGGGAGTCAGGGTGCACCGTGGTGGAAGTGCCGAGGTCTGTATGTGTGTGTGTTGATGTTTAAATGAATGGCCGTATGCGTGTTGCCTGAGAGATGTGGCTGGAGGAGGACTCCATTGTGTGTGTGTGTGTGTGTCCTGACCTGAGAGATGTGGTTGATGGAGGACTCCATTGTGTGTGTGTGTGTCCTGACCTGAGAGATGTGGTTGATGGAGGACTCCATTGTGTGTGTGTGTGTGTGTCCTGACCTGAGAGATGTGGTTGATGGAGGACTCCATTGTGTGTGTGTGTGTGTGTGTGTCCTGACCTGAGAGATGTGGTTGATGGAGGACTCCATTGTGTGTGTGTGTGTGTGTGTGTGTCCTGACCTGAGAGATGTGGTTGATGGAGGACTCCATTCTGCGTAGCTGTGAGGCCTGGATGTCCAGCAGCTGGAGGACATTGTTTGCCAGGGCGTTGATCTGGTAGGCCACACTGGCCAGGGACTGCGTGGTGTAGGCCTTAGTCTCCTCCAGGGCCTTCCTCTTGTCCTGGGCCTGGAAGACCAAATACAAACATTACCTCACTGTTAAACTGTACACAAGATCCTACCGAATGTTGACTGTCCAACCCAGACAAAAACCCCCGCAAAACATTAGCCCAACTTCTCCAAAATGGCCGACTTTATCCCAACTCTGAAAGACTTTTACCCCAAACTTTCAGAAATACTTTTATCCCAAATTCTCTGAAACACCCTATCCCAACACCAAAAATACTCAATCCAAACCCCTCTTAAATACTTTATCCTTAACTTTCTGAAGTATTTATGCCAAACTCTCTAAAACGACCAACACCTCCAGAATAATGTATACCTTCCTTTCTGCAAGACTTTATCTCAACCCCTTCCCACACAGAGGTTGGACATTGGCAAATGAAAAACAATGTCACAGTACATGTTGTAAATTCAGCTTTATTGACCTCCGGTGCCGTATTTGTGTACAGTGTTGTGCCGAGGCAGCTGAGTAGTGGAGGCACAGCCTGTACTCTTCCTGGGCACACCGTGAGCAGAACACATGAAATAAATGAAACTGGCCGGGGTACTGGAGCAGGTTCGGAGAAGCCTTGATGTAGACGATAGGCACACGGTGTCTGCTGCCAATTCCTGCGCTGGACTGAATTGAAAGGAGAGTGAGAGAGACGTGGGGGACGTGAAGGGATACAGAGACAGAGGTCTCCGGAACGGAGGAGGAATGGAGGCGTACAAAGCCGAGGAGGCCTCAACAGCACTCTGAAGGAGTCATGAAAACCAGAATAAACATAAATCCATGCTGTAAGAGCCTTCTGTCTGAAACAATAAAGGACTAAATGTATGTTTGTGTGCGTTTGTTTCTGTGCGTGTGTATGTGTGTGTAGTCTACACACATGCAGACATATACTGCTTCAGACAGATGACTTTTACAGCAGGGAGAAACCCGCATTCAAACTAATGTCCCAGCATTCCCAGAGGCATCCTAACTAATGTCCCAGCATTCCAAGAGGCATCCTAACCAATGTCCCAGCATTCCCAGA
>JACXGK010001270.1:59627-73734 GCA_016801125.1 Novumbra hubbsi | reverse complement strand
GGGAATGGTCAGTGACATGTTTACAGTATGATAATCACATGATGTTTAAGTAGTGAGGGTGAAAGGGGGAAGACAGTGGGAATGGTCAGTGACATGTTTACAGTATGATAATCACATGATGTTTAAGTAGCAAGGCACACAGGGGTGTGGAATATGGCCTACATTCCACAGCTAAGAGCTGTTCTTAGGCACGATCAAAATTCAGGATGACACCAGCCAGTTTATAATGTACTATAACATGTCTACTGAATACGGGTCAGTGGCCATCCACCACAATAACCTGTATGATGCAGATTCTACAAATCAACCAGACTGGATACATAGTAGACTGACATTAAAGTGGGGCAGGCTTCGAAACCACTAGCTTACCACTTTAGAACCTTACAGCTTTTAAAGCACTGCTGACGTGTTGAACAACGAGTGACAACTCAATGCGTATTTCAATGTGAAAGTTGACAGACGTTACAGGATGTTTAATATACGTGCCAGAACAATAAGTTAAATGGCACGCTAAAAAGAACCAAATATTACACGCCACGTGTCTGTGTCCTTTGCCAAAGAGAGGGTGGAATGAACAACAGCTTTCAGCGTATTCTAGAATAGGACCAATAACTCAACTAGAACTGGGAACAACAAAAATACATGAATTGTGTGAAGTTTTTATTGAAGAACAGGCTGTATGCATTGATCTCATGACACAAGATAAATATCAGACCATGTATACGCACCGCCCTTGCTTTATTATTCAGTTGATAAGTTATTGTTTACAGAAGGTTTTACAGCCTATTTGACTTCAACCTTACATACTTTTACAATACGAAGATATGAAGCCCTAACCTGTTGTTTAGGTTTATCTTGCCAAAGACAAGCCCTGGTTGGGTAGAATTGGACTGCATTTTACTGCAGCGTTTTTAAAAAGTGTTGAAAGACAGATAAGCTTGTAAATCATAAAGCCAAATCAACGCCACGGAGTATAAAGTTTAAGCGTCTTTGGGTCCCTCAAAAGCGCTATATAAATATAATGCTTTATTATTATATTTCCACTCCGGAATAACCAATGCATTATTTCTTTGGAGGACATAGAGAGATAGTCTTTTACAGATCTGTTATTTAGAAGATTGCAGGGTTGTTCCATGTTATTTTCTTCACTTAAATTCAGGCCGATTAACCTACAAGTAAAGAAGCTAAAATACAGTGACCGTGGAGGAGTGCCGTACAGAAATGTGGACTGGTGGAACCCTGCAGGTCTTAACACCAACAGGATAAACCGGGAAGGCAGATGCCAAGTGAATACCCAATGGGAACCTGCAACATACTTATTCCAGGGGGGTGTGGCAGATTGCAAAATATCTTAGTATTATTGACAAAAAGTTGCTATCGGGGGAAATGCATTCTTCCTATCACCTACTGATGAACAGACATTGAATCCTTCAGACACCATCTCCGATCACAGGAGAGAGAACAGAGAGAGAGATTGGGCAGGTCAAATTGAGATAAGGCACAAGAATGTTGTTGGTCTAGTACAGATACTTACAAATCTTTCAAGCATTTTGACCAGGGAACAAGCTTCACAATTCGATGCCCTTGAGACCAAGCGAAGTAAGAACCATCCGGTGCAAATGCTACGGTCCAGGTCTCTCGTCCAGACTTCTGGTCAAAGGGAGCAACAGGCACTAAGAATTCACCAATGAACTTGGCCTTACCTGGGAACAGAAAAAAACAGCCCAGAAAGCAATTGTTATCAATCATTGCTACTGCTGATTAATCAGACAGCTAAGTTTTTAAAACTGTTTATAAAACCAAACCACATTGATTGGCAACATTTGATTGTAATCTAGTGTCGATTACCCTTAGGGTCGGTCCATTTCTGTATACAACAAAAACGGGAAGCAGAAGACAACCTCCAAAAAAGGAATGGTTTTGTGGTTGGTGGCCACAGACAAATGCACTCTCCCTATCCTTCCTGACTGATTCTTTTCTGGTTTTGCTAGTGTCCTTGTCACTACTGGTAGCATGAGACAGTACCTGTAGCCCATTTAGGTTGCAGAGGTGGTCCAGCTCTGGGATGGCACATCCATACGTACCGTCGAAAGAAGGTTAAACGTGTCACCCAGTACAGTCTGAAGAGCATGGAGGAGATACCAGGGGATGGCCATTACACAAGGAGAGCGAACCAAGGCCGTAGCAGGGCATCAGCCCAGCAGAAGGACAGTTATCTGCTCCTTTGTGCAAGGAGAACAGGAGGTGTCCCTGCCAAAGTCCCACAAAATGACCTCCGGCAGGCTACTGGCGTGCATGTTTCTGAGCAAACTTTAAAAAACAGACTGCGGCATGAGGGCGTGGCCTCCTCTGGTGGGACCAATGCACAAAGCCCAGCATCTCTAGAGAAGATGGTCCGCCATTGGCTCCCCGTTCTCTTCACAGATGAGAGCAGGTTCACACTGAGCACATGTGACAGACGTGAAAGAGTCTGGAGACGGTGTGGGGAATGTTATGCTGCCGGTAACATCATCCATAATGAACGGTTTGGTGGTGGGTCAATAATGGTCTGGGGAGACCTAAATCCAATTGAGAACCTCTGGTACGGTATGTATCGGTGCATCCAACGTCGCCAAGTATCGCCAGACTGTCCAGGTCACCGATGCCCTGATCCAGTTCTGGAAGGAGATCCACAAAGATACCATCCACTGTCTCATCAGAAGCATGCCCGGACTTTGTTAGGAGGCCACACAGGCAGGTGGGGGCCATAAGCACTACTGAGCCACAACGTGCCCTGATAAAAATTCAGGCACGTTGGAACAGTCTGTGATTTCAATTGCTTACTTTGATTTTCGGTGTGAGTTTGAATCCAGCCCTCAATTGGTTGATGTTCGGTTCCATTGACCGTTGTTACGTAATTTTGATCTTTAATATATTCCCTATATATCGAGACATGATGTGGGATTTAAAATGACCCTCATTTTTTAAGTAGTTTATTTATAAACATACATACATGTTAAAGAATATTTCATTTTATCTAACATCGCTAGTTAAACCAGACATTGAAATCGGCTATACTAATTTGTTGTGCTTGAACATGTAAATACGTTACATCCTTTTGGTTCATTGATAAACTGGCTTATGATAAAAAAAAAAGGAATGAGTCATGCTAAACACACCACCACATTCAGGACATAGGGGAAAGTAAGTGAACACGCTACAACTCAGTAAACGTTTTACGATTGTTCAAAACCAGTATATCGTCCAATAGAAACTCAGTTTAACGAAATGTTTCACAAGTAAAACGTTTAGTTTATCTGAAGAATATACACCACAGTGCTCACGTAGTCACGCTGTGTGTGTGTGGGGGCAGGGTGATGTGGACAGGCGGTTGGTTATGTGGGTGTGAATCTCATGTCCAGCTACTAGGATATAAATAAAACCTGAGAAAAAAATATAAAAAACGAATGCATTCATACATACCAACAAATACGTTTACGAATGTTACTAAATACAAACGAGAGAATATTTGAGAAGTTTCCAGGCACTACAAACAGAAAAGGGTGTGTATTAATCCCGCCTAACAAAACGTTTTTGTATTGACAAATGTCGTAAATAGAGTTTATATTGGAAAATCAGGACAGAAAAATGTATCTTAACTTACCTATTTCATTTTCGTTTACAGAATCTGGAAAGCTTGCCATCTAAATAGAAACTGGATCTCAAAAGAAACGTCTATTGGTGTAACTGAAAATAAAATGGTATATTTCAGGATCAGCCTGCGAGATAACTGGAGTCTATTCCGATGCCTGGAATGTTGAGCTGCGCACGTAGCCTTTTGGCTGCTAATTTTATGTTACGGGAGCCCAAAATCAAAATGTTTTTAAATAGTTGGTTTCTCTTCTTTACAATCCGCGTGTAGAAATGTTTAATGCAACCGCTTCGCTAAAATCAGCGTTTTCTGAAATACACACAATTACAGTGTTAGATAGTATACCGATAAGTACAGACGACTGCGTTGAAGTGCTATAGCCGAAGAGTAAACGTTTGTACTGGGTAGCATCCTTTCATTGATGGGGGAGGTCTCTTTGAGTGGGAGTTTTTTCACAACATACGTCATCACAGTTACTAAGGCGATAAAATGGCACCTCCTCCTCTGGTTTCGACAATGGGTGCGTTCGTTTACTTTTATCAGTACTTCTCCCAACTATGGCAAGCCGTATTATTTATTCAACTGACTTTTTTATATCAACAATTGCATTTTTTATTTAAAAAATGTGTTGTCTTCATATTAATAATTGCATTTTTATATCAACAATTCGAATAAAAAATTATATTTTCGATCTCGAAAATTTGAATTGTTGATCTGAAAAATGCTATTGTTGATATAAAAATTGCTATGGTAATTACCTCACGTGGGCGATAGAACGTCTTCGTTATGCTTGCAGAGCAACATTTTGCTAAATGAAGAGCGTTGCACACTGCGCCCACTGTTGACCTTGCGATCCTTTGGCGTTCGTCTTACACCAGTACAGGCATCTATTACGTCCACAGCAATACGATCATCCCATCTTACATATTTTTACTTAATTGTATTATTATTGTATGTTTTACTGTCTCACCAATATATTTTAATGATGCTTTTTGTTACAACAGAAGATGCAAACATGAATTCCTAGGACAAAGGAATTTCAAATGTGTTTTGTTGAGGTTTCAGTCACAGTCCTGACTTGGATACACATTGCTTCCCTGTTTCTGTCTCAGTGTACATGCACCTGTGAAGTGACCTAAATATAGTCTCCATTTTGAATGTGTGTTTTTATTAAGGCATGGACATGTCCTGTAAAATGTCATCAGAGAGGAGAAGTGAATTAATTCTGAAGTCAAGGGGTACCATCAACGGTCCTGCCTATTATGTTTTTCGACCACTGGACACCCAATTTTGAAGTAGTCCAATAGTATAATTTAAAGACTGTATATTTGCTTGAGGATAAAGTAAAATGATCCCCAAAAAAATTATTAAAAAAAATAATAATAATACATGGGAAAGAGCAAACCTAAACCGTACCCTTATAGTAACTGTCTAAGCTGTTGGAATTAAAAGAATAAAATGACAGAGGGCACATTATAACCCATTATCTAGTAATTAAGATAAAATAAACAACATTATGAACACAACGCAAACGTGATTTTGGATTCATTATTCAAAACAATTATATTGATGTCCACCCCAACCAATAGCTCTGTATCCCTGACGTGTAAAGGTAACAGTTAAACACACTAAAGCGTGTACACAATGTGGGCACATTCCTCTGCTCTGATGTTGCTGACAAATAACAATCAAATGTATTTAATAAAGTCCTTCTTACATCAGTAGTTGTCACAAAGTGCTTTTTCAGATACCCATTCTAAAAAGCCCAAAGAGGCAACAACAAGAGATTGAAGCACAGTTGCTAGGAAAAATTATGAGGGGGTCATCTTCTGGTTGTCCTGGGTGTGATAAGAGTCACATCAATATTTTTGCATGTTTAGAAAACCAGCAGGTCAATAAATATAGGTTGGCTGTGTCCTTTCGTCAGGCAGAATCCAGACGAGCTGCCCAACCAAGTGGGCTGTGGCCAGAGACTTTGGACAAGGTCAGCAAGGTGTTGTCAGGCCAGGTAGTCATGGTCCAAGGACTCAGGTCCGGCCACGATTCAATAGGACACCAGAGAGCAGTGTGCCACTACACCAGCCCAGCCACACATCCCGTTACTTTGATCAAAAGAACATTGAATCAGACCATGGGGGAGGATTTCTTTAATGGACAAATAATGATAGATGTCAAAAGCATTTGCTCAGTAGATACATATAGCCACCACATGGTCTTAGACATCAGTAGATACATATATCCACCACATGGTCTTAGACATCAGTAGATACATATATCCACCACATGGTCTTAGACATCAGTAGATACATATATCCACCACATGGTCTTAGACATCAGTAGATACATATATCCACCACATGGTCTTAGACATCAGTAGATACATATATCCACCACATGGTCTTAGACATCAGTAGATTCAGCGCCCTCTGCTAGACCACTCATACCACCACACAACACACCTTTGATGACACTTGTCACTTAAAGTCCCTGACTCCCTGCATTGAAAGAACGCAACATATCATGCTTTTAAAACAAATTATGAGTTTAAACAGATGTTCAGTGGCATTTATAATCACTATTTACGTCTAATCTACAGTACAATAACATGACTGGCTACCAGTCTGTACATACATATCCAGTCACGTCTCATTGCCCGGCTGATAGGCTAGTTAGATAACGAGGTTAACAATTGCTTGCTTACTAGCTAGTTATCTAACAAATTATGAAGAAATAAGATAAGCCATTTTTGGTTGACTCATTCGAATATGATTAAAGTGACATTGAGCAAGAACAGGTGCTTACAAAAAAAATCTGTGTGTTGCTTCACATCCAAAACCAGGTAAAAGTTTGAACACACCTACTTCAAAACCAAACATTCGCCTGGTACTGTAGTAATAGCATTTAAGTTAAATACGTTTCTTTTAAAATGACCGGTTAATATTATTCGACCAACCACTTTATGAAAAAGTGAATAGTAAATTAAGGAATAAATATATTAACACTGAATCTTGAAGAGCTCCCAGGACAATGTCTTTTTCCCCATTTTACTCATTAAGCATTTCATGTACATTCATAATATCATAATATTTCAAATGATATTACCCTACAATAGATATTTACTTCTTGGAATTTGTTACCTGTAGACCTTTTTATATAGTCCTTGTCATTATTTTTTCTGGCCAATTTTCACATACATTTCTTTTGTACATTTACAAACAGAAATTTGAAATGAAATAGAACAATGCAATACTGAACAAAAAAAAAAAGATTTGTTTGTCCCTTACGTTTACAGTATGCAAATCCTCGAAATATCCCCCTTACTCAAATTCTCAATATGTGGCATGGCATGATTGTGAGATTATACTGAGAAGTATAATAAATAAAATGTGTTATTGAGAGTAACCCCACTGAAATTCCTTGTGCATTTAGACAATTGAATGTACCAGATTTGGAAATGTGAAATTGGGTTGCTTCTTCCATTCATCCGGCTTTGACTGTCCTTGTCATGTTAAAGGATTGATCCAGCAACCTTTGAATGGTTAGCCCAGAATTCTGACCACGGGACGACCTGTTGGAGATCCTGGAGCCAGGTGATAATTTGTAGTGTTGTCAAAATGTCCTTTGTAAATCCAGTACACGTGATTAAAATAGGTCTGTCTAACCACAGATAAATCATTTGCATGACTCACTCTTGTCTAAGGGATCGATAGAAACCATTTAATGAGCAGAATCTGTTAACTCATCTTTACAGATGTAACACAATCACATCAGACTGGGTACAACACAATTCATATTTTTTTAATAACCCTAAGAAACTTACCATAGTGTAAGAAAGAAAACAAATCTTGAGAATAACAATCACTTAAAGAACCTAAAACATTTTTTTGTGGGGTGAAACCGGCTGCTTAGCCTGTCTTTTATGACACAAACACATTGAGATTTTTAAATGTATTTCGGATTTGATAATAACCAACTTGTTTTGTTTGAACAACATTAACTGCTAGAACTGGGCACAGTCCTGTCTAGACAGTGATATACAAAAATGCCTGGAGGTTTGGGCTACCAGGATAATTCTGGACAGAACACCAATATCTCCAGTTCCATACAAAAAAGACTGGAAACCATCAGGCCTGTGGTGGTAGTTCTTTAAAGTCAATATGGAATACATTCTAATGTTGTGTTTTTTAAGCCATATAAAACGACAGGCTCATGAGTGCATTGTAAACAAGTATGTTGTCTGCTATTACTGCCCTCAACTCTATTCATGTACATTCATTAGTTAGCAAAATCCCCATTGGTGGTAAACTCACAGTAGAAGATCTGTACTAAGAAACATCTCCAAAAACATTTGTGGTGCTATTTGTCTATCAGTCGGAAAAAGTTCAAATGTAAAATGACTGAGAATTTTCTTGTCCTTACAATTATATGCAGAAGCACACAGGCCCAGTAAGTAACATCACATCTGAACACCAGTAGTACAGTATCTGAAGGTTCCGCCAGAATAAACCACCCGCCTAGATGTAGATTTCTTACTCTTAATTGTGCTTTTACCAAGATCAAATTGAAATGGAAGACAGTACTAAGGAGATGGTAATGTCCCTGAGAGAATAACATTTAAAAGTTTCTCGGAGCAGTCATCAAACATCAAGCCATTAAAAAAAATCACAACACAAAACCATGCAAACAAGTGTTCCCCTTGACAGTGCAGCAACAAAACTGCCCCCAATTTTCGATCTGAACTGAATATACAAAACATTTTGACAAATGAAATGCAAGCACTTGGTGACTGACTGACATCCTGCAATGCTGGAATGGACAGACAAACCTGCTGATCAGTCAGTGGGTGAAATGTCACCGGCTTCTCTAAACAAAGATAACCTGTGTCTGTCAAACAATGTTGCCTCCATTGCTGCAGAAACATATGTAAAGGTCTTCTATTAACAAAAAGGAACTATCATAATTGTCAAATAAACTGTGTGGTACATTAAGAACTGTTCTTTTTTTAACATCTATATGGATATGTAAATAGCATGACTAACAATAAAAGGTAATCGGTAGAGTATGCTTAATAATGGCACCCCCTATCTGTCACTCAACAACAGTACAAATGAATTGGTGTCTGACATGGCCGAAACATTTCCATAATGGCCAGGGCAATAAGCTAAGTTTATTGGTAAACAACTGGAAGAGCTTGTGGAGACCCATGAGACAAATGTTTATATTAAAACTAACAACAAAAACAGACACACAAGTTGGCTAAGGGCAAAACGGCATCCATACCAATCTAGAACATTAAGAGACCGAGTCCTAACATTTTTTCATAGAATTACAACCTAAAATGAAATCGACCTCTCCTTATGTACAACACCATGTAGGTCTTCAATCAACATCCCTGACATAGAACAGGGACCAATAAATGGAACCACATTACATTTCATTATGGTAACTATCTTAATATTTGTATATTTGAAATGTGGAACCAATTAATCTTCATTACTTTTAAATTGTGGAACCATCAGAATGTTTGATATAGCCAATCAACCATTTAACTGTACACTACCATTCAAAAGTTCTGGGTCACTTAAAAATAGCCTTGTTTTGAAAGAAAAGCTAGTTCATGTCCATTAAAAAAACATCATACTGCTTAGAACTACAGTGTAGACACTGTTCATGTTAAAATTACTATTGTAGTTAGAAACTGATGATTTTTAATGGAATTAGCTAAAATAATGTGTTCCAATGCCACATTGTGTTTGCTAATCCAAGTTAATCATTTTAAAATGCTAATTGATTATTACAAAAAACATTTTGCAATTGTTAGAATAGCTGAAAACTGCTGATTAAAGAATTAAACTGGTGTTAGAGTCCGTTAGTATCTGGAGCACAAGCAATTGTATTGTTTGGCTTAAAACAAAGAACTTTCTTCTGAAACTCGTCAGTCTATTCTTTTTCTAAAAAATGAAGGCTATTTCGTGTGAGAAATTGCCAAAAAACTGAAGATATAATACAACGCTGTGTACTACTCCATTCACGAAACAGCGCTAACTGGCTCTAACCAGAAAAGAAAGAGTGGGATGGCCCGGTGCACAACTAAGCAAGAGGAAATACATGAGTGTCTAGTTTAGGAAACAGACAACTCACAGGTCCTCAACTGGCAGCTTCAATAAATAGTACCCACAAAACACCATTCTCAACAGTGAAAAGGCGACTCCGGGACACTGGCCTTCTAGGCAGACTGGCAAAGAAAGAGAGATATCTCAGACAGGCCAATAAAACGAAGATTAAAACTGGGAAAAGAACACAGACACTGGACAGAAGAAGATTGGAAATAACTTATGGACGGATGAGTCTATGTTTGAGGTGTTTGGATAACAAAAGAGAACATTCATTAAACACAGATGTAATGATGCCAGGGGGACTGCTTAACCAACTGAGTACAATGCAATGATCTTGGGAGTGCTTTGGTGGTGGTAAAGTGGAAGATATGTACAGGATAAAAGGGATCTTGACACGGTTGACTGGAGCCCATTTCCTCCTACAACAGGACAACGACCAAAGGCGCTGCTCCAAACTGTGCAATAACTATTTAGGGACAAAGCAGTCAGCTGTTTTTCTGTCTATGATGGAGTGACCAGCACTGACACCGGCTCTCAACCCTATTGAGCTGTTGTGTGAGCAGCTTGACCATGTGGTACGTAAGAAGTGCCCATCAAACTTTTAAAGCACACAATTATTTTTTCCCAATTCAAACTAATTTAATGTATGCTTTCCAAGTGACCCCAAACTTTTCAACAGCAGTATAAATCCATTCTAGAGAAATAAGTTGACATATGTGTTCTAATTCCCCAGCCTTCTCACCAATGTGCACTTGGCTGGCTCATTTTTCAATAAACATTCTTATAAGTATATTGGGGAGAGTATCCTCCATGTACTGAACAGAAGTCAGTCTCTTCCTTTTGAATGATTGAGAAAAGCGCACATTTTGAAGAAAAGGATTCAGAATCACACAGCTGTCAATAGTTGGTCAAGAGGCTGATCAATTTGAATCCTTGTGCATCACCTACTGACTGGTTGATTTCAAACCGTGCTTGTCACCAGATACAGTCTCTGAAGCTTATGATATTGTCACCAGATACAGTCTCTGAAGCTTATGATATTGGCACCAGATACAGTCTCTGAAGCTTATGATATTGGCACCAGATACAGTCTCTGAAGCTTATGATATTGGCACCAGATACAGTCTCTGAAGCTTATGATATTGGCACCAGATACAGTCTCTGAAGCTTATGATATTGCAGATCCATTTCCTTCTGAAACATCTAACAGTAACGGTGATCAAGAGCAATGCCAGTCCTCACGGAGGCACCATCATACTTGAGCATGGCTTAGAACATGTCTCAACCAATAAGAAAGCTTGTTTTGACCAAGTTGTGTAGTTCACTACATAGCAAAACACATGTCCATTAACAATGTGCATGTCAGCTGCATATTTGTTTAGCAAATATTTCTCTACTAGTTAAATGTTTTTATTATAATTGACAACACTGGAAAATAGTGATATGTGCCCCTCCCTAAATGAGAAAGGGTTACAATAGAAATGCTAGATTGAAAAATACTTACGAGAACAGTGAGATATGGCAGTAAGTGTAGCTTAAGGGACATTTCAGTTTACATTATATCTTTTGACGAGTTATGACTAGAGCTCCTGAAATGGGATAAAAGTTAACACTGCATTTAGTTACCAGTAGATAGAAATATTGGATAAAATGTCCCTCTTGGGTCAGGTGACCAATCTGGTAGATTGGATCTCTATTTGATACAGTGGGTCCAGAGAAGGGCAGGGCAACTAGAATAAGAACCCTTCAACTGAAACGCAAGCATGTCCATCTTGGTTAATATCATATGCAGTCAAATTGCACTAGACGAGTCCATATGGTAAGATCCTCATAATAGAAAACAAAATTAAAAAAAAACAACGAAATGTAAAAAGACTAATGCATCTGCCCTTTATATGAAATCTCATTAAGAAGAGTTATGAAACAAATTCTAATGGTAATCCAATGCAGTTATGAACAGCCAGTGAAGGAGTGGTGTCCTGTAGGGAACAGCCTGGCCGAGGGCAGGGTCCCAGGTCTCCTCCGGGCCTCAAAATGTCTGGTATGTCTTTGGGGAGTGACAAGCCAATGTACAGCCATGGGTCATTCTCCTGTCACCATGGAAACCCTGAGGAGGTGCTGCCTCTGAAGATCTAAAATGGAAGATATTATGTGACTGAAGACTACAGCCAAAAGGCCCATTTATAACCAAAGGAAATACACCAAGGGGCCTGTCCAACGTGATTTACAGTGGTTACATTAACAGCTCAGTGATGAACAACACCGTATTTTACCAAGAAAACTGCTCCTTGTGTGGCACCTCGTCTTCCTGAGTGGCTGAACTTCTGGGCTGGCCATCTTCCGGGCTCCCCTCCACGTCATCCAGGAGGTTGGCTGTAGAGTTGGCTGTACCCAGCCTGCGACAGGGAATGGTCAAGAGAAACCCTGTATGTCCTGGATGTTAATAACTATAAATGTACGTTTCCCGCAGTATTCACATTCTACTGTTGCACCATTTAAAAACACAAACAAATATTTCCATACAACACATACTTAGCATTTTCGCCATTTGAAGGCGAGCTTACATCTTTACTAAAGACTCTAGAATCGCATGTCTGGAACATGTTAAATATGAAAGGCAATCGCTAGAAAATAGCGATATGTGCCCCAACGGAACCTATCCAATCTAGCAATGGGCGTTGAAGGATACGACTGGTGCTTCAGCAGTGTTCTTCTTTTTGTCTTTCTCCTCTTTGTTTTCTCAGAGAATGATCTGGCGATTTCAAACAGCTTCTTTCTTGTTGCTAATCGGAAGAGACCAAAACTGTCATCACAAAATAAAATCCTTTTTTTTTGTTGCAAATGTCTGTAGTTCTCCTGACTGTTAGGTGCTATCCTAGTAGAACCTGTGGCTAGATGCTATCCCAGTAGAACCTGTGGCTAGTGGCTATCCCAGTAGAACCTGTGGCTAGATGCTATCCCAGTAGAACCTGTGGCTAGTGGCTATCCCAGTAGAACCTGTGGCTAGATGCTATCCCAGTAGAACCTGTGGCTAGTGGCTATCCCAGTAGAACCTGTGGCTAGATGCTATCCCAGTAGAACCTGTGGCTAGATGCTATCCCAGTAGAACCTGTGGCTGGATGCTATCTCAGCAGAGGATGTCTTACATTTGCCCATGTGTTTGAGTTTGTCTCTGAACATGGCCTCATCTGACACCGCCGTACAGACCTCCATGGACCCTGACGCGCCACAGTGTTCTCCTGAAACAAAAAGACAGGTGGTGTTCCAGAGAAGTGTTAGTATGCAACACAAACAGCCCTCATACAGCACCTACAGAGAAACACTGATGATAACCATGAGCCAAACAGCTCTCCGGTGTTCTGTCAGGAACCCATCCATGGAAAGACGTTGATTAACAACTACCTGGAGAGGTTCACACCACACAGGGGTAGCAACATACCACAATCCTTGAGGGATAGTTTCCAGTGGACAGATTCAATTAGATTCTTGGTAAATCAAACCATCTCTACGTTTACAGAAAACAAAACAAACCCTTCGAACAGGAAGAACACCCTCCCCACAGTCAAACATGAAGGAGGTTCAGTGATGTTTTGGGGTTGTTTAGAGATTATGTAATTTTCTAACAAAGTCCCAGGGTGCCACATTCACACCTGTATACATCTCCAACCACTCATGTCAGTATGCATGTGCATGTATGCAGATCTTCCCTTATAATGTTTATGACTGATACTTACCAGGTGAGGAATTCTCCATGCTGGCAGATGAATGACTGGACTTGGATTGCTTTGATTCATATTTCAAGCGATCTTAAACAGAAACATAGAGAGATATGGTCCTCAAGTATCAACACCATGCAACTAAAATAACATGAGAGAATTTAGCAGTAGCAGACATGCTGTGTGGAACACATGTAGTACTAATTTAGGTTAACAGTGACATATACTTTACATTTCGCGTGAGGACGTGACCGTGTATGAGTGGAACCCACCTCTCTCTAGTATGAGTGGAAAACACCTCTCTCTAGTATGAGTGGAACCCACCTCTCTCTAGTATGAGTGGAACCCACCTCTCTCTAGTATGAGTGGAACCCACCTCTCTCTAGTATGAGTGGAACCCACCTCTCTCTAGTATGAGTGGAACCCACCTCTCTAGTAGGGGTGGAACCCACCTCTCTAGTAGGGGTGGAACCCACCTCTCTCTAGTAGGGGTGGAACCCACCTCTCTCTAGTAGGGGTGGAACCCACCTCTCTCTAGTAGGGGTGGAACCCACCTCTCTCTAGTAGGGGTGGAACCCACCTCTCTCTAGTAGGGGTGGAACCCACCTCTCTCTAGTAGGGGTGGAACCCACCTCTCTCTAGTA
>JACXGK010001270.1:29063-59527 GCA_016801125.1 Novumbra hubbsi | reverse complement strand
TGAGTGGAACCCACCTCTCTCTAGTATGAGTGGAACCCACCTCTCTCTAGTATGAGTGGAACCCACCTCTCTCTAGTATGAGTGGAACCCACCTCTCTCTAGGGCCACGAGGAACTCGCGGTTGCGCTGCAGCTCCCTCATGAATTCCTCATTCTGGAGAAAAAGGGCGATCCGCTCATCGTCCAGGTACTGTTTCAGTTTCCGCTCCTGCTCCGTGCCGGCCGTGTCCCCGGCACTGCCTGGCCCTCCAGGGGCCCCGGTCGCTGCTGCTCCCCCTGGTCTGGAGATACCTCCCTGGGTCGTCGACTGGGCAACGGAGGACAGAGATGAAGAGAAGGAAGACGGCTGGGACAGACTGTTCTGTGGTCCCTAGAAGAGGAGGTCAGGTTTCTATTCATTTCTGTCAGCAGGACCCTGCCTCCCTGTTGATGATGGTGGCATTTATTCTAACAGATTTTCTCCATATCCAAGGTGTACCTGTATACTGTCCAGCTGCTGTGGCAGGATCCGCAGGAAGTCGTCTGGCAGGTTGCCTAGCAATGGTGGGTTCCAGTTCCTGTAGCTGCGAATCTTCCGGTGACCTGGAGGTGGTTGGGCCTCAAATCTAGTTCAGATAAGGTTTAAAAGTTTGGCTCAGAGTAGATGAGTCTTCATTTCTTTTAGGTACTTAGAGATCCATAAACATCGGATTTTGTTTGTCACTCTCACATCAATAAATACTGCACAAATATTGTTTCAATCGCATTTCATAATGTGCAAAAAGGCAACAGATATTTTGTTGAAAT
The DNA here is from genome assembly GCA_016801125.1 of Novumbra hubbsi. NCBI lineage: Eukaryota > Metazoa > Chordata > Actinopteri > Esociformes > Umbridae > Novumbra > Novumbra hubbsi. The sequence continues at coordinate 58,742 of JACXGK010001270.1, read as the reverse complement.
GTTAAAAACTATATTCGCATGGAAGCATTAACTGGTCCAGTGAAACCAGTACCAATTACATACACAACACACACCTATTATTGCACATTTCTTTGTATCCATATATTTTCTAAATATGGCCACCAGATGGAGCCTTGACTAACAACATCATCATGAGCTCAGTTGAATCCACAGGACCTGCTCCTACGGGCAGAGCATGTAAATCCCAGGGCTCGTGAGACCACTTCCTCTGTGGGTCAGAGTACAGGCTGAATTGCATGTGAGACAGATATCCTGTTAGGATTTTTAAATATACCCCATTCATAAAGTAATCTGTGTGCTCTCAATTAATACTATAAAAAAGAAATGATTGATAAGTTAAAGTCTTGTGGCATTTTGTAGATCTTCAAAACAGTTTAAAGTAAAAACAATATATAGTAAAGAGCTAGCATGCTCCACCCACTCTTTTTTTAAGATGACGGTTTAAAAAAATACAATGGCAACATATTTCTTCTAAACACATTTCAACAGTATATAGTCCTTCCAAACATTAAAAGGATATGCACGTCTTAGTGCTAAACCAGTTATTAAAAAGATTAGCGATCCCTTTGCTATATGGAGGAAAAGCTAAAGGTTCACCACAGGGACTTGATAGCCAGCAATGCTTTCAAAACATAGAAGAAAGTGTTGTTTCCAGTTCCATAAAGGGGGCGAAGCATGGCCCCCCTACAACACATTACCTGGGCGGAGGAGTGGGCGGGGCCTCTGGGTATTTCCTGTCATAGATGTGCATATCATAAGTGGGCGGTGAGTAGACAGGCGGTGGTTCTTCATCGGAACTGTCAGGTTCTAATGTCCGCTCTAGGATCTATCACAGGAAATGGATGAGATCAATAAAAAAACAAGCCCTGATCAATATCATTAATGCACATTTAAATGAGTCAGTTAAAAAACAATGAGCACGCATACTGCTTTTACCATTTTAAGTGAGACAACCTGGGTACAGTTTTGCTTGGTATACAGTGTCTGATCATTGATTACCTAGACTACCACCTGAACAGTAGGAGCGAGGCTAGTATGCAGCAGAGGACATGACGGGCTACAGAAGGCACACGTCAAGAGGTGCATTATGGTTTCATGCTTGAGTTGGGATTGGATACAATCTGTGCTTGAGTCAGCATCTTCAGCGGGTCATGAAGCTGCAGGCTAATTCTGAGAAGGGCTGGTACACAAAGCCTGCTTTACTGCTGTAGTGGAAAATCTATCCTGGCCCTGTTATCCAGGAGGGTTAGGTTGAGATTAATCAAGTAATAGCCGCACAAATACTAGCATAGAACAACCATGAAGCAACACCAGACAGTACATTGCAGAGGCGAAGAGGACACTCAAAGAGAACTGGGAAACCACTGGAAAAAATATTACAAATTATTAAGCATCAAATAAGTGTACAATGAGATGTTCAAGTACAAATTCAAATATCTATTATTTTACCATTAAAGGGAAGTATTCTGACATATCTAGGCTACTATATGCAGATAAACTGCTAGATGAGCATATACACACACATTGATTTATGACAGACATAAAACCAAGATTAAAGGTATAGTTTTCCCAAAATGTGGTCTGTAAGCAAAGACGAGCTAGAGGACAAGGAGGACAGGGTTAACCATTGTTTTACCGACTGGTCAGTGGTGGTGAGCCTGCACTGACTGACCTCTGGCGGTATGCTATCATCGGAGTCCGAGCTGTCATCCGATCCCTGTCCGTCGATGCTCATCTGGAGGAGTTGGTCGATGGTGGCATCCACCGCCCCGTTGTTGGAGCGCAGGACGCACTCGATTACCTCATAATCCATGGTGGGGAACATGGTCTTGAAGTCCTCCATGGCCTGGTTGAATTCCAAGCGCCGGACCTGTCGGTTAGGCCGACTATTGTTGAGCTCTCCTGGGGTGGTACCACTGCCGCCTCCACCCCCACTTGAGCCTCCATTACTGCTGCTGCGCCTGAACAGGCTGGTCATCCTGCTGCTCGGACTGGTGCTGCCACCTAGAGGTTAGGAGGATCCCCGGACAATGTGCTCCCTCTACCTTTCTCTTCTTTCTCCCCCTGTCCGTCCACTCCCGTTTGATTGTATTGTTTTATTCAGCGTCTCATCATACCAGTCCTCTTTCCTTTCCACTTACTCAGCTTGTTTTTCCGCTGCATCAAAGGGTACTGGTGTCCAGGGGCTTCAGTGTCTGTATCCAGGCCTCAAAACACGTTCAGGACAGAGGACTCAGTTGAGGGACCGGCATCTTTAGATAAGGGAGATGAGGAAGAGGTGAGCTGGATAGAAAAATCCCCTTATTACGGTTATACATTAAAAACACTTCATTAATGTGTAGACAAGGACCCAACACGAGTTAAAAGGCCACACTAATAAATATGTTAATGATGGAAACTGAAAATGTTCCCCAAGATCTGACATGGCTTTGCATTACAGGGCACGGTGTCACAGGGGGAAGATGGACTTTATTTGCTCAAAACTGCCCTGCTAGGCAACCATAATATTATCGAAAGACCGAACAGTTAAAAGAAAACAAGCCTTGACCTACTAACAAATCACATAATAGGGCTATATCAATTTAAACAACAAAACAAACATATAGCGATATTAATTTACAGCATTTGCATACCAGCTAATCACATTATGCGGCTATAGCCATTTACATAAACATCACACAAGGCTATATTTCAACTGGACAACCAGGTTAAAATATGTGGCATGCAGGGTGCATTCCATCCACGTTTCTAAAACAAAGCCTGTCGCTTACTCACCGAGGGGTGGAGGAACCATGGAGACCAACATCACCTAGGCCTAACAGGGAACCCAAACACAGCCTACACCCATCCTGCCCAGCGTGGGGCTGCCACAGATGCCATGACTCCATGTGCCAGGCACAGACTAGACAACGGGCACATGATGTAGCCCAGCTTAACCCTCCGCTTGCCTTGGGGACATCAGGCCTGGCAGATTAGTGTTGGGAGTTTATAAGACCCCAAACACAGACTGGCAGAGGTGATGTGCAGAAAAGTCACCACAAACCAGGGCAAACACACAGGGAGACCAAGTCACCACAAACCAGGGCAAACACACAGGGAGACCAAGTCACCACAAACCAGGGCAAACACACAGAATGGCATCACTTTCAAGCACAGAAAAGCATCGAAATATCAAGCGAAAGTCTAAACAATAATGTTTTCTGCCATTTCAAAATGAACGTTTTGTATTTAGATCCATTCCTAATTAATTGCTCAAATATTTTGTATAATGTAAAATACCCATTGACCTATCAACAGATCTCTGGATGTTTAGCATTGTTTGACATACACTTGCAGGTATATCATGCCTAATGGACCTTCCAAAAATCCACCGTTCCCCAACCAGCCTGGTAAACCTTACTGAATATATTCACAAACTGTTTGTTGGATTCTTGAAGGCATCTTGTGTACACAGTATATTGTAACCTTTAAATGGAAGCTCACACCTAGTCTACATGTAAACATGGCCTCCCCATACACCAACCCCATAAAACCTGGAGCAGTGTACAATATGTAACATAAGATCCTTTACCCTTATGCTACCTCCTCACAACAGAAACTGAGCAGCAATGTGGTGAGTGCTCATTTCATAGAATCCCAGACAAGCGCCAGAATCCCAGACAAGCACTATAACCAGTTCATCTCCAAGTCTATGAGCCTGGATTCTTCTTCAGTTCTGGTTTCCATTACAAGAAAGAGGCCAAGGAGGGAGAGGAGAAAAAAAAAAACGGAATTCCAAAAATGTATGTTCTTCTCAGGGGAACGGAAGCATCCTTTCAATGCCCGGGCGAATCAGTATCACTGCTTCCTGCCTTGTCTTCCCAGTTCCCCCTGCCTCTGTCCTTATAGTGCTGGGAAGAGAAATCCCTGGCTGTGATGGAGGAACAATGAGCGCAGTGCCAGCCCAACCCACATGGCAGTACCAGGCCCCATGCAGCAGAACAGACAGAGTGCACCACTCCACTTCCCTCTCAGCCACTTCTTCACATGGTCACTGGCTCTGGTGGACACCGGGTCATCTCACCATGGGGTGGAACTGAGGAAAGCATGTGTGGTGTGTGTGTGTGTGTGTGTGTGAATGTATTAGACTGTCATCTCACAGTTATGGAAAGTTTGCGTAAAGACTTGATTATTTCATAGATAGCTCCCATCTGGAAAAGCCTTGTGTAAGAGGATGAAATAATCGCCTCAATGACAGTTACTATTGCTAGGTCATAAGTACTTTGTTCATTTTGTTCTAACTCCCTAGCTTTGTTTTTAACTAGTCCAATAAATATTTGAAATTACTACAGTCGTGGCCAAATGTTTTCAAAATGACACAAATAGAAATATTAAGTCTGCTGCCTCAGTTTTTATGATGGCAATTTGCATATACTCCAGAATGTAATGAAAAGCGATCAGATGAATTTGAATTAATTGCCATGAAAATGCACTTAATCCCCCCAAAACATTTTTTCACCGCATTTCAGCCCTGCCACAAAAGGACCAGCTGACGTCATGTCAGTGATCCTCTCGTTAACACAGGAGAGAGTGTTGACGAGGACAAGGCTGGAGATCACTCTGTCATGCTGATTGAGATAATAATAACAGACTGGAAGCTTTAAAAAGGAAGGTGGGGCTTGAAATCATTGTCCTTCCTCTGTTAACCATGGTTACCTGCATGGAAACACGTGCAGTCAGCATTGCTTTGCCCAAAAAAGGGATTCACAGGCAAGGATATTGCTGCTAGTAAGATAGCACCTAAATCTACCAATTATCAAATCATCAAGAACTTTGAGGAGAGAGGTTCAATTGTTGTGAAGAAGGCTTCACGGCCCCCCAAGAAAATCCAGCAAGTGCCAGGACCGACTCCTAAAGTTGATTAAGCATCCGTATCGGGTCAGCACCAGTGCAGAGCTTGCTCAGGAATAGCAGCAGGTAGGTGTGAGTGCATCTGAGGCAAAAGACATTTGGAGGATGGCCCGGGGTCAAGAAGGGCAGCAAAGAAGCCACAGGAATAACATAAAAGAACAGACTGATATTCTTCAAAAGGTACAGGGATTGGACGGCTCAGGACTGGGGTAAAGTCATTTTCTCTGATGAATCCCCTTTCCGATTGTTTGGGGCATCCAGAAAAACACTTGTCCATAGAAGAAAATGTGACCACTGCCATCAGTCCTGTGTCATACCAACAGTAAAGCATCCTGTGACCATTCATGTGTGGGGTTGCTTTTCACCCAAGTGAGTGGGCTCACTCCTAAGATTGCCTAAGAATACAGCCATGAATAAAGAATGGTACCAAAACATCCTCTGAGAGAAACTTCTCCCAAACATCCAAGAACAGTTTGGTGACTAACAATGCCTTTACCAGCATAATGGCACACCTTGCCATAAGGCAAAAGTGGTAACTAGGTGGCTCAGGAAACAAAACATCAACATTTTGCATCCATGGCCAGGAAACTCCCCAGACCTTAATCCCATTGAGAACTTGAGGTCAATCCTCAAGAGGCAGGTGGACAAACAAACAAAAATTAATTTTAACGCAAGAATAGGCAGCCATCAGTCAGGTTGTGGCCCAGAAGTTAATTGACAGCATCCCAGGGCAAATTGCAGAGGTCTTGAATAAAAAGGGTCAACACGGCAAATATTGACTCTTTGAATACACTAAATGTAATTGTCAATAATAACCTTTGACACTCATGAAATGCTTGTAATTATACTTCAGTATACCGTAGTAACATCTGACAAAGATCTAAAAACACTGCAGCAGCAAACTTTGTGTAAACTAATACTTCAAACTTTGGCCACAGCTGTATTCCCACTGTTGCTGAAATATTTTAAAATTCCCCAGCCACAGATTCGGCAACGGGGCCTGGTGTTTTTAGACCAGCAGTGGTCCTCCATTTACGCAAGAGTAAACCTCCATTCGCAAGGCCTTTATGTTGCTTTATGGAGCCATATAATGCAGTAGGCTTTGAACTTCATGGCCCTTAAAGTACCTATACACAGTACCTCGCTCAAGGCAGTCAGCCAGTACCTACATACTGCCCAGTGTACCACACCATCTCTATAGGGCCTAAATCCTGAGTCACTGAACAGAATCCAATCCTGGGTAATGGCCAACGTGTGAGACCACCTGTTAGGCTGGAATATGGATGTGCCAAAGTCAAGCATTAGAGAAGAGAAGGGGAAAGTAAAGTGAAAGGTGGAAGTTTCACATCTTGTAACCTGCAACATCTCATCCCACCTGACATTAATTAGAATGCAATGGATTAGCAACTATAGGATTTGGCCCATGCAGCACCACCCCTAGTCCAGTGACTACTAAAATGCTTGCCAGAAACAAAGTTCCTCATTAATACTTGTGTTGACAAACATTACACTTACAGTATGTTACAGTATGCTTGGAAACACTGGGTTCGCCAGGCCTGGTTGTAACTAGCCCACTGTCGGAGAATAGGATGAAACACTGGGTTCTCCAGGCCCAGCTGTAACGGGCCCGCTGTTAGAGAAAATGATGAAACACCAAGATAGACCACCCTTCACATGACCATCAAGTCAGTGAATGTCATTCTTCCATATAACTACTAACCAAAATACAAATCAAGCTGATATAAGGGGGTCAAACAATCAGGGGTGTTCAGAAAGCTGATTCAAATCAGAGAATCTAGGAATCGGTTCTGCATCTTATACAGTGGCTTGTTAAAAAATACTTTGCTTTAGAAACTCCATCAGTCAGCCTTCTTTGGGAGCACTTCTCTAAATGCAAATAAACATCCTTCTTTCAAGCTCAACAACACTATTTTTGTACCAGCAGCATTTCTGGCTTTTTTTTGTGATAACTTCACCCGGGATATTAGTGGATGTGCATGTCATGCGTCTCCTGACTTGGCACAGTCTCTTAACTATTCACTCCTCTCGCTTTCTCACACAAACGTGTTCACTTCAACAAAACAATATTTCATTGGCACCCTGAAACCTGTGATTTATAACTTGTTCCTTGTCCTCCTGAGTCTGTTGTTGGCTGCCTAACAACACACAGCAAACACGTGGGAGACCAAGCATTGCCCTGCTCAACAGTACTGAACTTACCTTCCATCCATATTCACTGTGCTCGAGCATAGAAGAAAAAAAGAACAACATTACCCTACAATAGAGTATTCAGAAGTCAGTATTGGATGGATTAAATAACAGTAAGGTACCAGAGAAAAGTACTTTATACAACTATGTGCAGGAAGCCAACACTAACACCGTGAATAACATGAATAGGAAGGAATGAACATGAATGCATCTGGATATGTAGTATACAAAGAAAAATAGCAACATTAGATAGCAAGCATTCCTTCTGTTAGTAGCCTATATAAGCTTCTGAGAATTCATCCCAAGGTTTAGTGTTTTCCGAAGGTAGGCCCCATGTCCCAACTATTCCCAGGCTTGTCTGTCCCCATGACAACCATTTTGCCGGCATTCCATCTGGGGCCATCGGAAGTGGGACATTCTAGTCTACTGTATTGAGCAATGCTACTAACTAAGCACAAATGATGTAGGACATGAAAACCATGTACTAGTGCTTGTGCATTTTCTATTCAATTTTTTTAAACACTGCAATCTTAAAAAGAGATTCCTTTATCATGGATTTGTCTCACAGCAATCTCAAACTATGCAAAAGCTGCGTTAAGGGCACACACACCCCCACATACATGCACACCTTACTTTGTCTCTAATGAAGTGCAAGCCTTCTTAGATTGTGCACACGAAGTGGGTAATAAAAAACAAGAGACATCCTATCCTGCCTGCATGCTGGCTGGGGACAAGCAGAACAACCAGATGTTGCAGCCAACTCTTAAAAACCACAACATCCAAAAACAGCTTTAGAATCAAGTGCATTTGTTTGACCTCACCACAGTGCATCGAGAAAATCTATTTGGCACAAATCACTAAACTCTGATTTCAAACACTTAATTGAGAAGTCAATTGTTGCAGGAGCAAGGGGCCTTAGGGAGAACATGCACACAGTGAACTCAGGCACTGCTACCAGATGACAGTGAACTCAGGCACTGCTTCCAGATGACAGTGAACTCAGGCACTGCTACCAGATGACAGTGAACTCAGGCACTGCTACCAGATGACAGTGAACTCAGACACTGCTACCAGATGACAGTGAACTCAGGCACTGCTACCAGATGACAGTGAACTCAGGCACTGCTACCAGATGACCGTGAACTCAGGCACTGCTACCAAATGATCACAGAGGCGCCAGAACCAGACCGACTTCCCAGGACAACAGGCAGACTGTGTCTTAACGTGAACGGACCTCCTGTTTTGTTTGAACAACTGACAACGGAGATCAATAGCACCCAGAAACGGTCCGTTTCAGAAGGGAAAAGCCATTACACACATCTCCATTAGCACAACAGAGAACTGTGAGGCACTGCAACAGGAGCAACCGGCCATGAACTACTGAACACAGATCCACAAACATAATATGCATTTGGTTATGCGCCTTTGAAGGACAAATCACAAGGCTTTTAGTGTAATCATATTTTCACTGTCAACTCTCCCTGCATTCATAGATTTTGTTCCTATATGTTGCAGAAATCTAAATATTATTGAATCCTGTCCATTCTCTTAGAAGAGTGTTGGGCAAAATGTCAGTTCACAAGCCATATTGAGATTTCGAAATTCAATACCGGGGCCACACTTTCTTTTTAAAAAACGAATTTGTAAAAATCAATGTGGGCCAGAAAGAGGCAGTTGAAGCTATATCATCTCCCAAAGCACTTTCCTAATCACCTATTGTGCACAACAATTATCAGCTTAGGCAATAAAGACGTTCTGTTTCAAACAGACTATGACAACCACAAAAAAAATCTAGTTTGCTTTTTATCTTTCAACTTGTCAGCTCCAACAAAAAGACGGTAGGTCAAAATTATTTAACTGCAGCAGACTGACTTTTAACTAGATTAATGCCTCATTCTAAGAAATGTGGAAATCTTTAAACTCTAACACGGGGGTGGGGGGGGCTGCCTTTGCTAGTTCTCAAGGCCCTTAGCTTGGTATGGCGTTATTTAAATAATTCCTAATCTTTCGGAAAACAATGGTGCAACCGATAGATCTGGTGAGCTACTGGTGCAAGAGAGAGGGCTTCTATCACCACGAGGAAATGGGAAGCGGGTCAAATAACACGACGTTCTCAGATTAGAAATCCCGGCTCCTACAGAAGCAGAAGGGTGGTGCCTTAAGCGAGCCAAAGGCAATATGCTGTGAGAATCAGTATAGGTCATTTGTATGGAACCCAACATTCAATGTATTGAGTGAGACATTTGCAAGAAAATTATAGACACGTTAACACAAATTTCACCAATAAGAAAACAAAATTCTATAATGAGTATTCAACAAAACAGACATGCAGATGGCCCTTGTCATAGAATTATACAGATGGTAGTTATGTCAATATTTAGAAACAACATTTTTCCATTTAACAAGCACATTAGTCTTGAAGGCCCAGTCAACGCCGTTGCGACGAGATGACAGAAGTGATAAGAAAAGTTAAGCAAAACAAGTGACAGCAAGATGGTGTAATGAACCAGTCTGTCAAGTCAGGCTCCAAACACCTCCCCTCAATCTGTAGCCCAGGAAAACAAATGGCATTTCAGCCAGTCAGCAGAAGAAAAAACAAAGATTTAATCACACAAGCAGCAAACTAAAAGAGGAAAAAAATTACCAAGTTCATTTTAAATGTTGTTAAGTACCCAGACTTGACACCGCAGCCAATCCAGGCCCCCATTTGTTTTTCTACTTTTGACGGTAGATACATTACTGTACTTTTAACATCCTTGGGTTAATCCTTTACAATGTAATGAGCTTAACACAAAGAAAATGTTCCGTGTGTTTAGAACAAGTGATAAGAAATTCTTTGGCGATAGAGGTGCCCGAATTTTACCCCTGTCGACCCCACACGATCAGAAGATGACCATGTCCTCATTACATGATGACTCCTAAAAACATCATCTTTAAAGTCAATATTGAAAATATATACCTTTTTTACTTCACCCCAAATGATATTTTGTTTATGCATCAACTTACACTGATTGACATCAGAGTTTTGATCCTCATCCACTGCAGTGATGAACCTGGTGCTCTCATGTTATATTGACACTTCCTGTTACAGGAGGCCTACAGCACAACCTTATCAAGTGTATGATACAGGTGAGTGGGATTGGAGAGCTTTCCAACATCCAGGTCACCAAAGTTAACATTAAAATCACAGCTCAAATATGAAGAGGAATCCGCGGCCTGGCACCCTGAACCAATCACAGTAATTACTTTTGACCCATGAGCATGACGGGAATAGGACAGACAAGACAAAGATAGCGAAGCAGTAAACCAAAGCCTAGCGACTACTCTGATACTCCATAATCCTCCTGTTCAATGCCCTGGTTCCCGGAAGAGAGGGAGTGAACTAGAGAAGAAAGGGGGGAAACGGGTGGGGAGTGAGGGCGCACGTCAGCTTGGGAGGGGGGGTTGGGGTTACTGGAAACCTCAAAACAATCCCCCCGCTTCCATTCCACCTCCTGCGCTTCCTCACTTCCTGGAAGCCTTAAATATGCGTCTGAACACACACTATACATGACAATAACGGTGGTAGCAGGCCCTTTCTGGGCCATCGGCCACACTGGGGAACAGGGAGTGTTCCCAGAGAGGGAGTTCAACAGATCTCAGTAGACAACACAGAGAATGGTGCACTTGACATGTCCTTCACTCAAATGAATGGCTTGTTTCTTTTTTACTGGCAAAGCAGAGAGCACCATTACAGCCTAGGATGTTACACATGGAGGACGGAAAACTCCTTGTTTAGGCCACGGTCAGCTACAAGAATTTAAATGTTTCATGATAACTGGTGGATTAAATCAATGCAGTGTAAAACTCATCCTTGACCCACACTAAACTCTGTTGTTATGGTCACCATAAATCACATGACCACTGACAATTACTGTGGGGTGACAGGGTCGGAGGGCTGCAACCAGGAGGTGGCAGGAGATGGGAGGTTGCCCAGATGGGCCTCAGTCTGGTCTGTCTGTATGCCATTCCCAGAATCCCCTGAGTGGGATAAATTAGGTCAGGAGCCATATGCAAACTGGGGACCATCTGAAAGCAAAGGGAGTGTCAGCATCATTCCTGGTCTATCCATAATCTGATCATGGGGACAGCATCACCCCATGGATGGACAGGCCACTGGTCTTGTGGTAAGGGCAGAGACAAAGTTGTTTTTAATTAGAACTGACAATAAACGCTTAAATTGATTTGTCACAGCCTCTTAAAAAACATTTTCTACATACAGAAAACATGTTAAGTAAGGCAATTTCTGTATAAATGCTCATTTAAAAAATATGGGTTATCACTGAAAAGAGCAGTGAGAGAGAAGGTCCAAATGCAGTGACATTCTTTAGAAAGCCATCACTGACCTCTCAGGCCACAGGCAGTAGTCCTATACATTTTCACTGAACAATAAGCACTTCTGACACAAATCCAGAAAAAAGGTTGAAATTCTTTCAGCCTCACCGGACAATTCCTGGCCTGTCCAAGCATTTTCTAGGGAAAATACTTAACCAAAGACGAGCAACACGAAGTGTGAAAAAACTCTTGACCCTCAAGGGCACAAATAGAAAAGCGTCATGTTTATTTATCAGTTCAGAGTGCAGGCATGGTGGCATCAAAGCAGCAGAGGTGCTTTCTAGATAACAACAGAGCAATGTAAACATTACAAGCAATAACATCTAAAAAACCACCAAAACATCAATAACAACAACTCCTCAGAAACAGCTAGTACACTTGGAATGACCGACAGTTGCACATTATAATAGTGTTTATGATAGAACTTGGCATGTGAAGTGCCCATCATAAGTATTCTCCCACTCGTAAGTCCTCCCAATTTGTGTTAATGGAGTTAAAATGTATTGAACTACATGTTAGTTTGAAAATGTGATTGAAATACATCTGGATTATAGAGTTTATTTATTTATTATAGAGAACTATTTTAAATGTATGAAAAAAATCTCTGTTTATTAAATAAGTAAATACTCATGTGACACATTTCCAGTACCCCTTTAAGAGCAATGTGCGGATTGTACTATATTTACCCATGATTCTTCCCAAAGTCTTACAGCTCTGTCACAATGATTGTTGTTCATTGTTTGATCTAACGTAGCAAGAAATTACACCTAGACATGGTGGTCTTGTTCGGGAAAAAAGTTTTAAAAGAAACAAAATACAATTGTCAGGGGTTGTTTTCTTGTGCACTGTTTAGCCAATCCAGAAAATCCTGAGGAGCTGTTAAAATTGATGGTAACTTATTAACGTCAAAATGGAAAGTCAAGCTCTCCATTTCCCCTTAAAACCAGAACTTCCTGTCTGTGGGGAACAGGGTCCAACAATAGCAATGGCCAGCTGGCTTAGAGCCGGTAAAAACACCCCAGGACAGTGAATCTTGACAGTACTGTAACTTCTCAGCCACAATTGAGTCAGTAGCTCGCTAACACCTATTAGAGATGATAATTCAACAGTTATGATAATTCAACAGTTATGATAATTCAACAGTTACCAATACTGACCACACCAACAACATACCCACGGCAGTTTGCTGATATCGTTTGTTAAGATTCATTTAAATTGAACAAAGAAACAGTTTATTTATTTATATAGAATCATATTTACAGTTTAACATCGTGGAGTATTTTGTACACCATCATTGGCAGTACCACAATAGAATGCAAAATTATAGATAACGTCAATAATTATCTATAATATACAGTGGACTGGAGATGTTTTCCTCTCCCTTGGACATTTCTGTATAACAAAGTGTGACTGAAATGGATAATATTTTTTGCAAACCAAAATGAGGTCAAATAAAGTTCTCCACATTTTGACGATGAATAAAAAATAAAATAAAAAAAAAACATAAAACTAAAATACAGTATAGACACCGAGTATGTATTCCAGTATGGCCAACATAATACCAACACTGTGGAGGGAGACTACAGCAACTAGACATATCAATTAGGAAAGAGATGATTTGAAAACAGCAGGGCTCCGTTGCTATGACAGGGGATAACTGAGGGTGGTTCAACTATACTGCAGTGGACTAAAATAATTAACTAAACAACCGACTGAAGCAAAGAAATAAGGCACTAAAATAAAACCTCAAATGCAAAACAACCCATTGAGTAAAAGCCTCCTTATTTTCAAGCATTTGGGTCGCTGCCTTGTGGTACAGCCATGCTTGACATTGGCAACGAATGGGGAGTTATTCGGATAAAAGGGATGCCGATAACCTAAGGCAAAATCCTTACCAAAGACTACAAGATGTAATGGCTGCCAAAGGTGGGTGACATGTACTGACTCAGCAGACAAATACCAATATCATAAGCATTTTAGTGTTTCATTTTCATTTGGTATAAAGAAAAGCTTATTTGCCCCATCACACTAAAACATCAAGGGCGCGAATTGCTGACAAACAAAATACACTTTCTAAAGCAAAAAAAGTAAAAGGGGGTGCATACTTGTATTTCACTAGAACTACCTACTTCCATTACAAAATGGTATACTAAAATTAGATGTTATTGTGAAAGCGTGTCTTTTTTTGAATCCAATGTGATGTTTCTAATACACTGCGTGCGAAGTCTAACAAGAGCCCACTCACTGATCATTCTAAAAACACATTACAGTACAGTAATACACCGACAGCTGTCTATGGGTTAGTGTTGTTGTTGACAAAAATCTGTCAACCGCTGTTACCTTCATCACATTTCTGAAAACTAGCTGCATCTGGTTAGCTAGATGATGGTGTTGGTTTGGGCTTTACCGACAATGACATTACGAGATTAACTAAAACATTGTCTGATAATTTCTGTCACTTTCCAGGTTGCACATGAAGTCACAGTTAACGTTACGTTAGCTTGCATGTACTGTTGATTTAGTTATAGTACAGCTAACGCGTTTGCTACTTTAGCTTTGTGAAGGTGATTGTGTGAATCGGGAATGAACGCTTTTCTTACGTATATTATGAATTTATTTTGACATTTATATTACCGTAATTAGTTACATACAATACTACTATATTTCATCTAAATGAAAAGGGTGAATGTGAAGACAAGACGAACAAGCACCTACCTATCGCTAGCTAGCGGTCGATAGCTACAGTACTCGGGAAATATCTGTGCCAGGGTGGACGGCGCAATCCTGGGACACTGTAGTGTATGTGTAACGTTAATGCATGATCGGAAAGGCCTCACTGATTCCAAATCACAACATCCCTCCATATACACACAACATATGTAGGTAGCAGTGTTATTAAAACAGCCCAAACCACCAAGATGCACAATACCCAGGGTTAGTTACTTAATCTTAGTAAATTGGGAACACTTAATATGTTACTTAATTGGCTGTTTCGTGTCATAGTAGCAAAAAAGTAACATCTTCATCTTGCAGTCAACGTAGTAATTATTGAATAAATGTCATTGCAGAGTTTAAATGATGTGTTAGCTACTTATTCAAAAAACACAGCAGATGCAAATGTTCCCCGAATGGTAGCTATCGTTACGACGTCGATTTCTCCCAAGTGTTTTTATTTTTACAAACAAATCAAATAATGTACTTACAGATCGTTCGTCACTTTCCAGCGGTTGCCGTGTTTAGATAGCCTAAGTTCCAATTCTTGCAACAAGGGGTTGTCCACAAAATTGTGTCTGTATTGTCTGATAGTAGTAAACCGGATAAATGGAAAAATGTGTCTGTAGTTCGGAGACACAGTGAATGCATCATGTTCCAGAAACAAAGAACCACACAGCTTCCTAGCGGAGAAAAGGGAGAAATACAGCAGTGCGGAGTGCACGGCGGAGGATACTCTAGTTCTTAAAGGACCAAACTGCAATTGTTTTATTAATTTATGGACTCTAAATAAAATACATAATAAAATGGACATATTGATACCTAACGAATGTAGCAATTTACATGATTCAAACACTTCGTTTAACTCTCAACATATACACGTCTTTAACTCTACTATTTACTTTACAAAAGAAAACATTTGTAAGAAGAAAAAAATGGATATAGATATTAGACCGGTGAGAATCTGTCCCTTTGCCTGATTAATCCAGATTTTTTATATTTGGTTCCAAACGCCATGTCTTCGTGAGACCAAGAGTGGGTAAACAGATTTTCTCCATATGTCTGGTTCCCATTGTGAAGCATGGAGCAGGAAGTGTAGTGGTGTGGGGGTGACACTGTCAGTGAGTTATTTAGAATTCAAGGCATACTCCACCAGCAGGGCTACCACAGCATTCTGCAGCGATACACCATTCCATCTGGTTTGCGCTTAGCGGAGTTATACATTTTTAACAGGATTATGACTCATAACATACCTCCAGGCTGCATAAAGGCTATTACACCAAGGAGAGTGATGCTGCGGTATCAGATGACCTGGCCACCACTATCACCCAATCCAAGCTGGTTGAGAGAATGCCAAACTTGTGTAGATCTTTCATCAAAGCAAAGGCTGGGTACTTTAAATCATGTATTTTGATTTGTTAAAACACTTTTTTGGTTACTAAATGATACCCCGCATATCACATCAGTATTGATGTTTTCACCACTGTTCTACAATGTGGAAAGAGGTAATAATATAAAAATAGACGTATAAATAAATACCCTTAAATGAGTAGGGGTGCCATAAACCTGTCCCTTATTTAACTTACTCTGCCCTCCTTCACCTGGACCCTGATTGGTTTCTAGGGTAGTTGCTAGGGAGCCGCATCTCATTTTTGTCATACACAATGCAGTCTTTTTGTCACCAGATATGACTGTGCTTACACCACGGAAAGTATGGCCGCCCAGATACCGCACACGGTACTTCCTACACTACCCACCAGCCATCCAATGGAGTCTGTATCAATCACTGGTTCCATTGAAGCATATGCACCACCTGCCTGGCTTAAAACTTGTCTTGTTACCATTAGTAGCAGCTCAACTGATGGACAGGACTCTCCAGTCTCCGTCAGCAGTCCCACCCAGCCTTGAGACCCTAGCCACCTTACACAACTGCTAGAACCCAGCTGGCCTCATTTATCAGTTGGCAGCCAGCTTTAAAAGTAAATACAGCAAGTTCTTTATGTAAAACCCTGCTTCTGAAAAAGTTTGGATGCTGTGTGAACTGTGAAGAAAAACATAATGCAATGTTGCAGATTGCTATGCAATACAACTCAACTTTTTTGGTCAGTTGGCCACAGGTCAGTAATGTGATTTGGGTATTAAAAGAGCATCCCTGAGAGGATAAGTCTTTCAGAACGAGAAGGGAGTTCACTACTCTGTAAAGACTGCACAGGCAAATAGAGCAACAATTGAAGAATAATGTTTCTCAGCTAAAAATGGCAGAGTTTGGGGAGTACAATCATCTACGATACATAATATCAGTATAAGATTCAGAGAAATCTCTGTACACAAAGGGACAAAGCCAATATTGGATATTCGTTATCTTCGGATCCTGAAGCAGCACTGCATTAACAACAGACAGGATTCTGTAGTGGACATCACTGCGTGGGCTCAGCAACACTTCCGGAAACCATTGTATGTGAACTCAGTACAACACTGCATCCACAAAGTTATATTTGAGAATCATGGACCTCATATCCTCCAGCCTATAAAGCAGAGGGACCTGGCTTGTTATCAGCGCAGTTTAAAAGCCAGCACCCGTGATGGTATGAGGGTACATTAGTGCACAAGACATGGGTGACTTGCACATCTGTGAGGGCACCATTAATGCAGAACAATATATACAGGTTCTGGAGAAACATGCTGCCATCCAATGTCTTTTTTCAGAAAAGGCCTTGCTTATTACAGCCAGACAAAACCAAACCACATTCTGCATGTCTTACAACAGCACGGCTCTGTGGTAAAAGCCTGGGTGCTAAACTGCCTGCCTGCAGTCCACACAGATCACATTAAATACATTGGGACCATTATGATACAGAAAACACGACCCCAACTGATTGGGCAGCGAAAATCTTATAACAAGCAAGAATTGGAAAACATATTACTTTTAAAACCACAGCAATTGGTCTCCTCAGTTCCCAAACACTGACAGTGTTGTTAAAAGAAGATGCAACACCGTGATAAACATGCCCTTTCCCAACTTTGTGGCTGGCAACAAAATCAAAACGGGTATATAAATTCCCAAACCACTATATACCCATACCTTTTGATTCAACACTTAAGATACTGTCTTTGTATTGTTGAATTAAATATAAGGATGAATTTATTTGCACATCATTGCATTGTTTTTATTAGCATTTTACACAGCTTCCCTGTATTTTACACGAACGGCTGTGAAAGCTACTGCCTCGACGAATTGTAACATAGCATTACTTATTCACCAACACAGCACTAGCGCCAAAAAGAGAGATTCATTTTTACTTCTACAGCCAAAACACTGAAAAAACCAGCCAATGGGGGTGAGCAGCAAACCAAAAAAACCAGGCATTGACACCCCGACCAGGTTTCCATGTTTAATTGATAAAAAGAAAAGAAAAAACACCCACACAATTGTTGTCACACAGAGCATGGTTTGGCACAATACACCCCAAATCCTCTCAATATGCAAACAGTCACAGAGGCACTTATTAGACCATCCTCCAATAGCATGCCAACCGTGAGTCAGGCAGTGTGGTCACCTAAAGGGTAAGAGGGAGGCGGAAAAAGAAAGCAAAAAGGAGACAGAATGAGGGACCTTTTAGGAAGTGTTGAGTGAGCCACTGATACATCCGACCTCCCTACACTGAAACTCAGCAGGGACAATCCACAATCATGTTTTATAGTTTGCTTTTATTCAGAAAACCAAATAAAAGGCACATAAAACATTTCGCATATGTTTACATAATTATTCTTGACAGACATACATTTAAAAAAAATGTAGGAATGTTTTACCTTTCTGCTAACCAGAAAGTCTAGTCTTCGTATATACAAAATTACCAATGTTAATGTTCTAATACAAAAAGATTTATAAAAGGTTATCTTGTTTTTTTTTTTTCTTGCATGTGTCTATCATAACTAACACGTTCTCTGAACTAAATGGTTTTGTACAAAGATATACATTCATCAGCCATCAAAGGGCTCAAATATTTGCCAATTCATAGAGAAAAACAAGAGCTGACTAACTTTTCTCTTCCAAATCAAAGTTCAGCCCAAACAACATTGCACCCCCCCCCCCCCATAAGTTGTGTCATAGCAACAAATTAAAAGCATTTAGATAAAAATAAATTGATGGTGCATAATAATAGTAATGGCTCTTTCAAAAACAATGACAGAATCCTGTATTCAAATACTTTCACCATAATTGATAAGTTTAGAGTGTCTCTTACAAAACAAAATACCCAATTAAATTTAGACCACCAAAATAAATCTAAATCACTCCAATTTGGTTTGAGGGGCGGTTCAGCTACTATCCATTTCAAAAGTGACGGATTCCTTTACGTCCTTCCGTCACACATCACACTAGAAGAGGAAGAATCGAAGTGTGAAATAGTCTTGTTGCAAAGCAGTTTAGGCACACTCTTTACGGCCACTGCGGAAGTACAAATGAAACCGCGCGTATACTCCAAACCAATGTATCTGTAGTGTTCTTCTTTCAGTAAAAAAAGTCAAGCCACGAGACATTTTTTTTCCTAGTTTTTTTTTTTTCTTCTTTAAAAACTCACCCCAAACTTGAACGAGCTCATATGTCCACATGCAACATGGATGAGAGATCGATGGAAAGGGAATCCTCTGCCGACAAGATCACAATGCCATTCCATTCCAGACCCTTTGGGAACCGTGTACACAAGGCCTCAAAATGCATTGCTGCTACCTAGACCCAAAAACTAAAGTGAGGCTACTTGAAAGGGGAGGGGTCTCTGAAGAACGCACACCCGTCCCATGTCGTCTCACCACACCCCCAGGCCTTGATGTCACCCCAGTGGCAAGTTGGCTACAAGTGCTTAAAAAAAAGAAAAGAAGTTCCTATTAGTCGACTGGCTTGTGTACTGAAAGTAGGCTTAGGTCGGGGCAGTGGGCACTGGGATGGAAGAAGCCTTGTGACCCAATACCTTTGATACCTCTTAAACTAACTAAGAGGATGCAGCCTTTTGTCTCCGCTTCCATCATTTTCAGGGCACCAGATGGCAGTTTTGGTTCTACGACAAAGTGAGGACCTAAGGAGATTTAAAAAACCCAAACTAAAGTGGAAAGTAAACTACATCAACATATGGACGGCCATATTGCCAGTGATAAAGTAATTGCAGCCTAGACCTGTGCTGAAAGATGGTTTTTTTTCTCCTTTTTTTCTGACAGGCAAAGACAAATAATAAAATAGTGTTTTAATATTTACAAAGAAAGGGTGAAAGGTCAAAAAGTTACATAATTACTCCGTTTTATCTTTTTATTCTCATCAAAAGAATGGGCTACTCTCAGTAAGGTTCCTGAGTGGAAGTCGGTACTTGTAATATAGGATCCTAAACTTACAGTAAAAAAGGGAGAGGGGGAGATAAAATGGGTCTATAGCAAAACTAAAACCTCTCCCAACATAACTATTTTCACAATACAAATAAAAGAGGAACTTTGGGAGCGCTTTTTCAGCATAGTGTCTAGTGTGCCACTAGGTGGCTCTGGTACATTGAACAGGGCTCTCAGCCAAGCCATTTTGATCTTTGATAATACTGCCGTCTTCAGGACGTTAACTCAGGGAAAGGCTTTCAGTGAGATATCCTCTTTGTGGTCCTGTAACATTTCCACTGTTACGTCTGCCGACTACTTTATAAAGTAATCTAAAAACACACCTTAAAAATATTCCAAAAAAAAAAAACTACCGTCGACCATGTACAGTATCCAGCAGAGAGGAGTGACCGTTTTCAGAGATGTACTTAAAGGAAAAAACCTCAGAGGGCTCACCTTACACAATCCCAGGCATTAGCCCAAGACCAGAGTGGTGCCTTTTAACCCCAATACCCCCCCTCCTGCAAAATGGCAGCCGTTGTCCCTTTTGTTGTACATAACTCCTTACAATGCATACAACTATTAAATACTGATTAGCAGGCTAGAATAACGAAAACAAAAAAATATATAAAAACCATCTGCTCTGTAAGAGAGCATTTTTTAAAAACATTAATACCAGCATCTTCTGTCACAGTTTCATTCCAATGCCAAATGTGCAGGTAGATCCTGACGCAACACGTGAGCCAGAGCTCATCAGGTCCCACCAGGCCTCCCCAGACAGCCCCCGCTCCTTCCGAGACTTCACACGACTGTCCTTCTTTCGGCGGCTCAAAAAAAGGAAAGGAAACGCACCGGATTACATCTACGGGGGCTGGCCAGTCCACCTCTCGCCCTATTGGTCGACCGCAGCTCCTGCTGCAGCCAATGACAGGACGAGGGATCCAGCATCCAACTAGCCCCCACATACTACACCTCTGCTCTAATACAAGATCATTTATAGTACTCCCGGAGAGGAGGAGCGTCCGCTATCGTAAGGGAGGAGGAGGTTAGGGGGTAAAAGGAGTGGCGGGAGGGGTTGATAAAGGGAAGCTAACCAGGGGCTGGGGGAGAGATTCCTACCAGGGGGGGGAGGAAGGGAGGACCTGGGAGAGAAAAGGCATGCTATCCATGGGCCTCATGGCGATGTTGAGCGGCCCGGTTATATTCATTGGCATCCCGGAGGTGATGGCCACCGGGTGGGCGATATTCATGGGCCCCGAGGCCAGGTTGACGGGCCCCGTGATGGTCACGGGGTGCTGCAGGTTGATTGGAGAGGTGATGTTCACCGTGCTGGTGGTGATGTTCATCTGCGCCGCGATGGTGACCGGGTTGCTAGCGTTGCCGCGGTTCATCGCCGAGGTGACGGCCGCCGAGTTGGTGACGGGCGTCGCCGAGCCGGAGTTGTGCACGTTGTTGGAGTCTGAGGGGAGACGAGGCAGAGGATGGAAGAGAACAGGGTGAGCTGGATGAGCGGCACGTACATACCTGCGGGGAGAGCCCCAAGCTTGGCAGCTCTAGACGGGGCCAAACCACACCGCAACGGCCGGCAGAACCAAACTCACAGACATTATTCATCAAAAGACCAAACAATGGTAGGATTCTTATGAACCTACCTTGAAAACGAGAGATGTCAATAAGGACTTGGAACGAGTTATTTAAGATCTCTCCTACCGTCAACTCACCTGAGGGGGTAATTCAAAAAGCAGGATCAATGTGCTAGTCAGCTAACTTGCAGCTAATATTCAGAATAACACTTTCATACTAATAGTCAACTTTAAATGGCGCAATTAAGTCAATGCTCTGAACAACCCATATTGCACTTAAACTTTTGAGTTGCATCATTTATCTGAAGTGATTTAGCTAGCTGCCTTATTGATCCTGCTTACTGAAATTACAACCCTGATACCTGAATAACCATAACACACAAAAACACAAGCCACTGCAAATCTGACACACTAGGCTAGAAGACAGCTATGTTTGTGGGGAGAAACGGGCCACTTCTAAGCATAGTAAACAGCGTTTCGGGGACGGGGTTGGGGACGGGGTTGGGCGTTACAGCTACTGTATTACCTTTTCGTAGGCCTGAGTGGTGGTTCCACTGCCAGTCACTTAGCCCTATTCAGAGATACACACAGATGGGGATATATTATTGACAGGACGGACCGGGACAGGGTGCCGTCGGTGGTGGCGGCAGGGCACGGGGTGTGAAGGGGAGGGCAAAGGTCATCGGGTTAGATACACCAAGGGCCAATCATATGGCGCTCTATTTTGTAGTGAAAGGTTACTAGCAGGTCAGAGTTTAGTAAAAAAAATACAAAAACACACCTTGACTTTACCCTATGTTTTGCAAACCAATCCATGCAATATGCTTCCGTGAACTGCGTTTCTCCAAAAGTCAATTGAGGTTTCACAAACCGACAAGAACGCACACATCCTAAACCTTTTTTATTTTTTACTACTGAAACTGCACTCACAGACGACTCGACTCTTAACAGGAGAGTAAATGCAGATGACACAGTGCTCTTCCTTGTCTTGTATGACTGTTGTATTTTGCCGTGCCAGTCAAACGGGCAAAGCATTTCCAATGTAGACCCTCTCCTGACAGTCTTGTCGTTACAGGCTATCCATTTCTGTCAGCAGAGATGCCCGTTATCACAACCGCACTACTGGCCAACTGACATTATCATGGCCTAGATTTATGGATTACTGAAAACAGTCCAGGCCAGTTGTACAGTCCCCTCTAAAGCTGCCAACACTCATATCATCGCACACTACAAGACCGTCCATGAAAAACGGCTGACAAACGAGCAGCATATCTCCGAAACCAACGTGACGAAATTTCCCACAAACGGGGTCAGTGCATTTCACCCCGTTGGGTCTTCAGGGAGACCACCTGGACAGCATGCTACGGCCCACATACACGACAAGAGGAAAACAATGCTCCAGGAGTCTGAAGCACAAAGACACTGGGAATACAGTAGGAGACAAAAGGGATGCCACGTAATACCTATGGTCGGGAGGTCCCAGTCCTTGTGTGTCTGAGGGGAGAGGCTGCCTGGCGTACCTTTATTACAGGGATTGGTGAAGCTGGCCTGGCCGTGGGTCTTCAGGTGGCTGGTGATGTAGGCGGCGCTCAGCATCTTGCCGCAGATGTTGCAGGTCACCTTGCCCTCGTGGCGGATCATGTGGGAGCGCAGGCGGTCTTTGGTGGCAAACGCCGAGGTGCAGGCCTGTGTGAGGGTGTACAGGGACAGTCAGCGGGCGGTTCCGTTTAACGCGGGATGCCCGTTGAGCCGACAAACGACTTTTTGCAGAAAAGTCGTGAGTCGTTACTGACCGAGACTCATTTAAGTTGTTTGAACCACTGGTCGCTTTTATATTCCGAGTCCCATTTGACTCGTTTACAAATCGTGCAGATAGCTCTAGACAGGCCCCTTCCAAAGTAGCGTGTGCCCCATTTTTAACAGAACCCACCAATCAGGTCCCTGCGCAATGTGAGCATATCTCGGCGGGCATATTGCTCGATTTCCCTACGATCGATGGCCCCAATTTTGCCTTAAACACGCCGGCAAAATTCGAACGCTAGAGAAATGATGCGAAAGAAAACCTAGCATTTTACTCTCCCGTGTAAGGTAAACGAGCCCTAACAATCCCACCCTTACAACAACAAAACAAAGCAGCAGAGAATACAGGTGATGCCAAAGCAAAGTTGAAACAGCAAGGATGGAGCCCCGGGGGGCGATGCCGGGCTTCTTACCGTTACTTGGCATTTGAAGGGCCTCTCTGAGGAATGGACATGCTTCACGTGACAGCTGAGATGGTCCGGCCTGCAGCGGGAGAGGAGACAGAATAATGCAGTGATATTAAACCTGCTATAATAGCTATAGCACAAAGACTTGTATAATTCTAATTAATTGACAAGAGTCAGGGCTGCACACACACAACCACGCTGTTGTTGATTAGATTAAGAAATGGTTGCAGGACATCGACAAGTAATCTGTGAACTCACTGTCATGTCACAATAGTTTAATTGTAGAAATCGTATTGAAGCCTATTACTGTAGATGATATGTTTAGGAGATGAATGTCCGTCTCACGGTGTGCCATGGCACCCTAGTTACTGTAGCACCAATCTTCTACATCCCACCCAAACCCACTCAATCCCTGAAGATGAATCTATCTTCTTGCAAGAAGACCAGGGAGCGAAAAACAACTTTATTCTACAACATGAAGATGTAACCCATCCTACAGGCGAATGGAGAAGCCCTTTCTCCAGCCACAACAGCAGTCCGGCAGCTGCTCTGCCCCCCAGAGCCTTGGTAGTGACATGTAGCTGCTGGACCGACCCAACAGAGGACATTGCGGCTCGGAAACATCTCCGAACAGGCAGCTTCAGACTGGCAGGCTTGTTGCGACGACGGGCAGCGGTCTGATCCCATCTTTTCAGAAGTGCAGTGGAGCTGAAAAGCTCTTCTCCCCCACCCGCCCCCTCTTAAAGAGGGGAATAGCGTCTTTCAGGGTCGCCAAGCGTGAAAACGAACATGCACCTCTAAACGTCACAAGACGAAGATAACCTGTCGCGTCGGCTGAGTCACTAGTTATAACAACACAATTAGCTCATAGAAGTTCAGCCGCATCACCCGTATCTACTAACAACTTCATGATGACTGAAGGGGTTAAATTAAGGGGGAGAGGAGGGTAAGGGTGGGGTGGGGTGAAGAGACTTCTACTGAGAGGTGGGGTGGGGAGGGGGGGTGGGGATTGGCTAAATCGATTAGAAAATCAGACCAGTCAGTGAGTCAGAACACTACCATTGGCCTTGGGAGCTGCAGGAGTGACATTGGAGGCCCAGGCCCATCTCTTCTGGTGCTGTCTGGCCCCTGCAGACGTCTCCCTGCCCCGGGCTGACATCCCTGAGAGGGGGGACACGAGGGACCACTATGTGACGCACGCAAAGCTCCAGGCACTGTTGATATACATGGTTGGCCACTGCCTGCATGTCATGAGCCAGTACCGGGGGTCCGCACTGACATCGGGAATCCCGGCCACGCTTGATAAAGCCCACCTGGTCCGGGACAGAATTAACCGAGATTCCCTCAGAGTGACGCCCGCTATACAGACCCACCAGTTAGTGACATCATACATTCAATGTATACTGGCAGTTGGGTTCATTCCTCTCCCTTTGTTCTTGACTGGGAGTGGAGAGTGTACCTAACGCGCTTTTAGGCAAAGTGCTTTAAAGCAACTTACGAAAAATAATACTCCCAAGTAATGGTCCCAAATTCCGAGCAATTGAAATGGATTAGTCCGAATCAACGCAATTGCAATCTGACACATTGGGGTGGTTTTTTCACCACTAAACATTCATTAAACATGATAGATGTCCCGCCCCACCAGTCTTGAAGCATGGACCGGTCTTATTATGACCAGTCTGATAATAACCAGTCCAAAACGTAAAGCTCATAATCTTACGCAGAGTCGTACTGAGACCTGAACATAAAACGGTTGTACCATTGCTCTCCTCTTGCTTTCCCTCCCAAAGGGAACATATTTGGGACCCATTGAAATGGAAGCAGTGGAAAAGCATCACTTCAGTGGTGGTGGCAGTAACACCGGATATGACCAAGAACCCGGGACACAAACCAGTGCTCAGAATTGATCATTGAGAATTACAATGCAGCTAACAACACCACCCTGAACCACCCAACAGGGCGTCTCACAGGGAGTGGGCCAAAACCGACCAACACCAGGAGGGGAAAACGTGCGGTCACGCACCTGGAGAAGCCCTTCCCGCACACCGAGCAGATGTAAGGCTTGTGGACGCCGCCGTCGTGAGAGCGCACGTGGTAGGTCATGCGGTCCTTCCTCTTGAAGCGCTGCTGGCAGATGGGGCACTCGAAGGGCTTCTCGTCCGAGTGGGACAGCTTGTGGCGGTTCAGGTGGTAGACATCGCGGAAGGCCTTGCCACACATCTCGCAGCCGTGGTTCTTCTTCACGGGCTTGGCGGGCTTCTTGGGCTGGCTCTGCTGCTGCTGATGGTGGTGGTGGTGGTGCTGGTGGTGCTGCTGGGGCACCATGGTGGGAGACATGATGCTGGAGCCCGTGGAGGCCGAGGTGGTGGCGGTGGTGAGGATGCCGGCGATGGTGGAGATGTACGAGGGCTGGCCCCCGCTGTTCTCCCGCTGCGGCACCGTGGAGATCATGGGCACCATGGTGGGCGCCGTCTGCATCTTCTTGGGACGGGACACCATCTTCACGCCTGTGTGGCAGGACTCGTGCCGCCTGAGGTGGTAGCTGTCCCGAAAGGCCTTGTTGCAGTAGCCGCAGATGAAAGGCGTTTTGGACTTGGGCTCCTTCTTCACCACGGCAACAGGGCCTCCATCGCCCCCTCCTCCTGTCCCGCTGGCCACGTTGTCCTTTAGGAGCTCAGCGGCACTGACTGGGGGCTTCTGGTCCAGGGGGATGGGCATCACAGGCTTCTGGTCCACGGGTTCTGGTCCTCCGGACTGGAGGAGAGGCAGCAAGGTGTTCTGGGCCACCTGGTGCTGGTGATGAAGGGCTTCATTGGCCTGCTGGGAGAACAAAAACAAAGCATAGAAATACACGGTCAGTAACACCCTCCAAGCTACTACAGCCGCACGGACACGGTCAGTAACACCCTCCAAGCTACTACAGCCGCACGGACACGGTCAGTAACACCCTCCAAGCTACTACAGCCGCACGGACACGGTCTGTAACACACTCCAAGCTACTACAGCCGCAAGGACACGGTCTGTAACACCCTCCAAGCTACTACAGCCGCACGAACACGGTCTGTAACACCCTCCAAGCTACTACAGCCGCACGGACACGGTCTGTAACACCCTCCAAGCTACTACAGCTGCAAGGTCTGTAACACCCTCCAAGCTACTACAGCTGCACGGACACGGTCTGTAACACCCTCCAAGCTACTACAGCCGCAAGGACACGGTCTGTAACACCCTCCAAGCTACAACAGCTGCACAAGGCAGAAAGAGACCAACTCGTATTTAGCTGCTTCAGAGAGTTGAAACAAACAACCTAGTCAGCACAACTACTGCTGCATCCGAGATGTGCTTACCAAAGTAATCTAGTGATTGAGATGAAAGTACAAAATCACCCAAGCTGAACCCAATTTATCAAAGAAGGAACATAATCAATTTACTTTCTCCCCCGCATGAGGAGTCCATTATATCTATGGTAAAGCTTTACAGATGCTTTATAGGCCTTTTTATGGCGATATCTAAGCATACTGTCTGAGTAAGGGAATTTGTCATTATGGTGTACAGGTCAACATGCAGAGGCTGTATTCTAAGGACAAGCTTTGACAGAGGGACAGCCATTCACTTCATCCGAAACAGAAAGTGTCTGATTCAGACGGACAAAAGAACAGCCCCAATGACTGAAGGGAGGGTTATGAGCCAGCTGTTCAAGATGATCAACAAGACACATGAAGACTCTCACCTCGCATCACTCAGTAAGTAGAAACCGCCGTCATGTCGTGCCAAAATGAGACACAAACAATGTACAGCGCACAGACGTTATCCTCCAGCTCAGCGCATTCCTTGCCAAAGCAAAGGCATACGACGAAACGACTGGTCAGCCACTTGTTTAAGACTTCCAACTTTTTGGACAAATACATCTGGCATCGTACACCCAAATGTATTCAAGCACCGCAACTGGAGATCTGCTCAAACAAGTCGCACACACGCCTCCCTGCCACTCAAGAATCTAAATCGGTTGCATGTAAGGCGATCTCCCGCCGTGTTTGAGCTCATTTTTCATGCGACTCGTTCTCTACTGGCACAGCGTGTCCTGGTAGGGGACAACCTGTGTCGGCTTCAGGCTCGGCCACAGTAAGACTGGATGCCGTTAGAACCAGTGCTCCGGGAAGCAGCAGGTATGAAGGTGGAGGCGGAATTACAACAGGATGTGTTAAGATGGAGGAGGACGCCAACAAGGTCGCTACGCCACCAAGTCACTCGCCAGACTAGAAATTCACAAAAACGGAAGAGCAAGCGGCCCACAGTGGCCGAGCAGTTCTCCCGGTCATGCGTCTATAACACGGGACCGGCCCACCTTTCCAGGGCTGGTAACCGAACGCACCAAAGAGCAATGCGATAGGAATCCCCAGGAGCAGTTGTGATAATCATCTTACACATCTAACGTAAACGTCGGGATCCATTTCACGTGCGGTGGCGGCTCAGCTCCGCCTTCAGTCACACTCGCACCACTTAGGCCCATATTGCTTAGGTCACAGACTCACATCCACCGTTTCTTTATTCCTTCCCTATATATTAGGACGTCGTAATTAATGTCAGCCCATACACTACACCAACCTACTGCCCTGCACAGCGGTTCAAAATGTATTTCTGGGCAACAAAAAAAGGTCCAACACGTAAAGCAGTGTACGGAGGACATCTTAAGACTGCAGCTGCTAGCATTGTACAATTGGTCACGGCAGCCACCAAAGAATGGGTGGGGGAAGGGGAGAGGGGTTTATGAATATTTTGGGTTGGTGCGTGAATAGAGTTTCACATTGTAACCAGCAGCCTTACAACGGTCTGACCAAAGCTGCGACGATTGAGACAACCTTGTTGGTTTCCTTAATCACCATAGGGTCAGGGTTAAAGAGCTGACCCCCGGGCTTTCAGGTTCAGCCAAGCATCCCAACACGGTCAGCCAGGCAGGCAGGAAAGGGGTCTGGACCGGGGGAGTCGAAAATAAAATCCCAAATTGTGTTCCTTTTTCTTTATGCTCTTTGTGGAGCCGTAGAGGACACAAATCGGAGCAGCGACGGCCCTCAGGGGGGCCCTTTGGAACAACAGGCCTGCCTGATTCGGGGATTGTGTTTGGGCTGGCGGGCGGTGCCGGCTGCCTACGGGGTAACCACAGACAGGGTTTAGGGAACTGCGAGGTAAACAGGGTGCTGTGACGTGGTGTCCAGGCCTGTTCCTGTCCCCTGTTCACACTGTAGTTGGACCCCGACTGAAATTCTTACTGCCATTAGCACTTCTGGCTTTTTGTGTGTGTATGGGGGAGGGTGTAGACGCACCAAGCCCTGTGTTGTGTGTGTGTGTAGACGCGCCAGGCCTGAGTTGTGTGTGTAGACGCGCCAGGCCCTGTGTTTTGTGTGTGTGTGTGTAGACGCGCCAGGCCCTGTGTTTTGTGTGTGTGTGTGTAGACGCGCCAGGCCCTGTGTTATGTGTGTGTGTGTGTGTGAAACCGCCAAGCGCTCAGACCCAGACACACAGAGGCAAAGGGAGCTGCAACCCGCTGGGCCTTCATGGTTCACGCTGCTCTGATGATTTTGATACAAATCCGCTCTGAAGGCTGAGGTCACTCCAAGATAAATAGTGTTGGAACAGAGTGGGGGCCGGGAAAAACACAACCGAAACAAATAAAAGCAGCCGGTTCTGTTAATTCCCTCCTATGCGGCGGCAGAACAATGGGAAGGGAGAGTAGCGTTTACAACAATGTCAATCTGTTTAGATATCAGACAAGGCCTCAGCAAGGCAGCTCGCCATATGCACAAACCAGGGCTCACTTTATTATGACAGATGCACAGATACAACAGCAAAAACATACGGTACATATTGATATAACATACAAATGTTCAGCTCAAACCTGCATAGGAAAAGCTACAAGACACCGTAGGGTTCTAACCCCGAGAACAGGGCTAGGTAGACAGCAGCTACAAAGACTACACACAGGGTTCTACTCATGTTCCGAGGGCTGGGTCGGGGTCAGTTCATGTGCAGAAAACCTGTGAAAAAGGGGAATTTGATTTTACAGGGAAATTTCACTGGAGGACATGAACTTACTCTGATCCCTGTGTAGTAGTCCCTACGTGGATTTCCTGGAACCATGGGACCTACAGAAGACTAATACAAAAGACAAGGACATGACTGGGCTTGTTAATAATGTTGACATTAACATGAAACAAATTGTTTAGGGGAATCATATAACGGGAGAAATAAATACATCTATATTTACTCTTATCCGGGAGGATTTTGAACCTTATCGAAAGCGGCATAGCTTGACAACCCCCCCCCCCCCCCCCCCC
>JACXGK010001270.1:0-28963 GCA_016801125.1 Novumbra hubbsi | reverse complement strand
AGTAAAAACCCTCACAGGTCCCAGGCTTGCAACAATTAACTGGCAACAGTACTGAAGCCAATGGAACTACGGCTATTTGCTTCAGTACTGTTGCCAGTTAATTGTTGCAACAGTACTGAAGCAAATGGAACTATGTCTATTTACAACTATAGATGCAATATTGTTAGGCAGAAGGGGGGGGAACAGGTTCGGACTGGGTAATCACAGGTAATCACATATGACCAGGGACAGAGGTCTCCTGAATGCAGGAGTCTGCCTGGGTTTGTCATCGTAGGTTACTAGATAAGTTAAATAAGGGTTTGTAAAAAGCAAAAACACTTATCCCCTTATGTTTATGATCCATATTCCTGGAAAAGTGTCTAAAATGATGACTGGAGTTTCCTATACATAGACTGGCCGAGTAGGTTGCCAGAATGTTTCAATGCCTACATACTTGGGATTCTCAAATGCAATTCCCCTCCGGTTTGATGGAAAGAGGGCTATTTTTAAGATCTAGACCACAGACATGCAACTGCTGGAGTGAGTGAATTCCCAATGGTTACATAACGTCTACAATCTATGAATGTAGTGTACCTGCAAGTTGACTGCTTTCGTTTCTTTCTTTCTTTTTTTACACCTTTAGAGTTTACATCTTCACATCTTGTCAGAATGGTACAAGAGGACAGTGTCTTACACAGAAATTATCTTACTGGCAGATGCGTAACCCATTTTAAGGTGCAAGTAGTGCATTATTTAGTAGACCGTATGTATACGTCTCTGATTTCTGAATATGTACAGATTGCAAATATCCCCAACAATACAGACATTGGAAAAGAGCAACGTTTTCTGGGTTTCAATTAGACAAAAAAAATGCCATTCATGACTTGCTCTACATGTGCAACTTTTGTTAATTAGGGTAGTTACTACTCGCAACTAAGTCTAAAAAAAAAATCTGGGAGCTGTCTTGAAATCTCAGAGGACACGGGGTTACACATTATCAGTAGCGCAAATTAGCCATCTTGGCTACAGATTACGGCATAGTTTGAATTCTTTCTCCAACCCGCGGTTACATATTTTGGGACAAGGAAAAGGGGGGAAAGTTTAGAATCGGAAGTGCGGGGTATTCCCTCCTCTCCATCCTCGTGCCTAGAATGCCGAGCACTGCTGTTTGTTAGAGAAGTAAATAATTCCAATCACAGTGCTATCAAAAAGATCAAACAAATAACTGATTACGAAAACGAAAGCACTTTTGAAGCCAAATTAACTCCCTGGCTAGCATTGCCCGCCGCTGGAGGTGGGGGCTGGTCTCGTTCTATATGGGGCTATAGCTAGCTAACTAGCTTGCTAACTAACCAGAGCGCGGGCATGACCACTTAGCTAGCGAGCTTGTTTGCATTTTCTATTTACTTAAGTTAGGGCCAATCCACTTTGCCTGGCATTTATAACAAACATGCAATGCCAGATTTAAACTACAATCAGTCTAATACCAGTATTATACTGGAGAGGGACCAGATTTCCCTCATCTCGAGCGTCATCCATATACCTCACAGCTGGAAGTCTGGGATTGATGTAGCGAGCTAGCTAGCTCGGTTAGCAGATTGCTCATAGGCTAGCCAATATTAGCATGCTAGCTAACGCTACCATTGTTTTGCTTGGTTAGCTCTAATAAAAATTACCGTTTAAAACCACCAGTAGCAACGATGCATGAGAAATTCAGTAAAATTTTAATGTAGTTAATCAAATTTCCCACAAAGATGTGACACTTACCTGGAATAAAAATGTACTCCAGCTCGGTTCCATTGCAACACTTAAAATCTGCAGAAAAACCTACAAGGAATCTACAACAAAGCAGCTAAACATGGCAGCTGCTACAACTTCCTGTAACCCTCTGGGCTGAACCATTTCATATCGACTTTTATGGGACGTTAGAGATTATACTTAAATGAAGATATTGTAAATAGGATTATATTAACTATTGTTGCAATAAAACGTGTTTTTATATAAATGTGTTGTAAAATGATTAAATTGGATAATACGTGGCGCTTCAATCAACTTAAAATACGCATTACAGATAACGTTGTCCCCCATTTGTAGCACTTAACTAGTCCACTGAAGCGCCTTGGACACATAATATAAAACAAAATCATTTTCAATATGCCATCGTCAAAGATGGTTACTGATTGCGCATCAATATATCATTGCATAATGATACTGCTACTATTTATTCTGTCTTGAAATCTAATTAAAATAAATTCTTTCAATATATGCTGGAATTACAAATTCTTAAATTGACATGACATTCACACAAATACTGGAGAAATAGTTTATCACAATGAGGACACAACGCTGCTATATTATGTGCATTTCTGTATAATTTAATAGATTATTGTAATACACTCAAGCACCTCATCCATGACTTAACTACCATGGCCTAACTAACTATAACACTGTAATGATGACTCATTATCATAGACTTCTATAATAATGACTTACTAAATTATTAACTAATAATATAGGTGAAACCTTAATAGTTTATTACACATTGCTCATGGATAACGTGTTTTCTTCAGTTTGTTGCAGAGTAAATGAGGTAACATTAAATTTCTTGATTAACGTTTTACTTTCAGTAAGTAAAGGGCCAATTCCTTACTGTATATAGATAGAAATCAATACACACACTAAGTTGTTTACATTTAACTCAGTCATCAGTCTGCAAACAGGGAATAATACCACATCAAATGAATGACCGCATTGGGCAACCCAAAAACTGCTAATTTATTACTGAAAATTGAATGTGTTAGATGATATATCATTAAAACATTTAAATTAATAAAGAAATCCATCACAGATGCTGTACACCTGATCTTCGAAAAGGTCAATTTCGCCCCCTCAAAGTGGGCACATGTGCTGTTTACTCAAGGCAATAACATTTGTTATTTCCATATACATTGAATTATATTAATACATTTGTTCATAAATGTCTGAAGCATTTACAACTCAGAAATCACACAACCCCATTGAACATTTACCAGTTTTGTTTTAACACAGACTGGATTTTAAATAGATAAAACTGTCATGTGCTACTAATCCATAGAAAATATTCCATCATAACAAAGTAGACATTTTGGTTTTAGACATTTTAACAACTAGCCTAACATTTTAAGAGGAAATGTCTTCAATTTCATAAGTGAAATGTTGTCTAACAAATCACATAATAATCTGCATGAACTCACTACAGTATGTGTCCGTTAATAATAATGAATAGTGTTTAATATAATGTTTTTATGACTACCCCTACTATTTCTGTACACCCTACACAAGATTATTGAATAATAAAAAAAGTCAGGTATTGAATTGTAAGCACTTTTTAACCACAAATAAAACATAAGGATGGAAAAATTTAGTATGCACAGAAACAATTAGAAATGTCCACATAATATAAAAAAGATGACAAAGAAATTCTGAACATAAAGACAATATATTCCTACATTTCTTACACCATTTCACTCACACCAGTTTGTCTTTAAAGTAAAGTAAAAAATCAACCACCAACCTGACATATCTTGAAGCCAGATCCTGTATTTAGTGTTTTATTTTTCTCTAGTGATAAATTAATTGAACACCATTTTGTATTGTAACAAAAAGTGTACTGGACAAGAGAATATTTTAGAATTAAGGCCTGTCAAAAAACCTGAACAACAAAATGGATCTTGCGAACAAGATCATGATTGGTATTATCATACCTAGAATGGTATTAAGAGTAATGACATCACCCCCAACTTAGATTTAACTCAACTTTATTGTCACTGAAAAGTACAAGTACAGTACAACAAAATGCAGTATGCATCCAACCAGAGGTGCAAAATAGGACAGTGCAAAAATGTTGTGCAGTGTGTCAATGTACAGATGCTCCAATGTATGAGCCTATATATGAAACGCAGTGTATGGATCTGCAAATGGCATATGTAAGTAATGTGCAATATAACAATGTACAAAGTGCAAATGTGCAGTTGGCAGTACACACGGAATGCATCAGGGCAAGGGTTATATGAGGTGTCAAAGTGTAAATATGCAATAGTAAGTACAAACAATACGCTTTGTGCAAATGGCAAATAATGAATACGGTAGCATGCGTAGAGCAGGAGGTAGTGGAGGAGACTATCGTCGGGACATAGAGTTCAGTAGGGTGACAGTAGCTGGGAATAAACTGTTCCTGAGCCTGCCAATGCAGGAATGAAGAGACCTGTACCGCTTGCCAGAAGGCAGCTGGGCAAATAGTTTGCCACTTGGGTGAGAGGGGTCCCTGATAATGTCACGCGCTCTCTGCAGACAGCGCTTGTGCTGGAGGTCTTTGATGGTGAGGAGCTGGACACCAATGATGCGCTGGCCGGTTTTCACCCCCCGCTGCAGGGACTTTCCGGTTGGCCGCAGAGCACCTGTTGTACCAAACTGGATGCTTTATCTTACAGAAATGTTGAAGAGGAGTTACAACAAGAATAAGTGGGCATACATTCCTCCTAATCACTGTAGAGAAACGTGAACTGTGTAGAAGTCCTTATATTAATTCTGGGTAAGCGGCAGAATCACCTATTCAAAAGTTTGTACTTCTTGTTTTATTTGTTAAATTAGATGAAAACGTAGAATACGAAAACAGAACACAACTCTTTTTAGGAGTGTACTTACTCCCTCACTGCACAGTAAGTCATATAAAGAAGATATACACAGCATTACCATGCCTGGTGCTTGGTTAGCAATAGCTGTCTTTGGTTTTCCTTAAGGCAGATGATTCTTCAATTATCTCACTTTCTCAGGTCATTCAGTTACTGATCATATTTAGCCCCTGGCACTGCCCTGTAGTGTTCCCATATGACACCCTCACCGAACAGACTTAATCCAGGCATTCAGCCCAACCACACAAAGTAACAATTGAATTCCTACTCTGGCAAACAGCAGGGGAATGGTCCTGTTGTCCCCCGTTCCAGAGCAACAGTGAAGCACCAGGTCATGATGAAGCAGAGACATAGATTCTGCGGAGGACGGCGATTGATCTTCGATGTTGCAGAGGATACCAAGGGTTGATCTTAGCGGGGGATAATTCAACTGACATTTAAGTGGACAAATAGACTCACTACATACATATGTATATGGAGACTCAAACTGTTCTGGAGACTTGTAATAGATCCTTAGGTTTTTGATACAGGCTGTTTACTGTCTCCAGACTGCACCTGGAATAAAATGTTTGTGAACTTACTGTATTGTGAGGTTTGTATCTTTGTGACAGTTGGAGAAACTCTGTGAGAATCTCTCTGTTATTGAACTAAGGCACTAATAACTAAGGCTACCGGCCTTCAGAAAGATAAATGTCAGTCATCAGAATTGGAGAATACAGGCCAAAACCTGCCAGGCCATTTCTCCTATTTCTGGTCCCTTGATATCATGTTTCATTCAAACATGGATTTAGCACAGTCTGGAAAAATGGCAAATATTCAATCTTACATTTCTCTAAATGGTATTTTTGGAACAGGTGTGCTGCACAGCCTTTCCATGAACTGCCATTGTTTTCCCTTTTCCAGCCTGTTCCCTGACGTTACTGTTGAACTATTCCCGGGTTTTCAAAAAAGGTGCCTCCCATTGTACTTTAAAATCTTTGTTAAACTGTACATTGGATGCTTTTGTATCCTCAGAGTACAATGAGGATTTCAGACAAAGTGACTAAATATGCGTGGTCAGCCTATTCTACCACATCATGCTCAACCCTGTTCATACCGTCCATCAAACAGCAGCAATATTCATCATAGCCATGCAGACTGAACGGCAAGGCGTTTTTTATAGATTTGCATTGGAAAGAGACAAACTATCAAACGGTGAGCGGAATTTTAAATATCTTGCTAGGATTTTACTTATCTGTTTTCAAATGAATTTATATGATAAAAGACATTTCTGTGTAATGATGTTATAATTCATGTATAAACAGATGTGCATGAAGCTATGGGATGATATGGGATATTTCTGGGGGAAATTATTTTGTTATTAGTAGAAATGGTTTGCTGACTTGAGTGGCCTCAGAGATGAGTGGCCAAAAGGCTGTTATGGTATGGGCAGATCCATTCAAGGCTTCTACCATTTAAATGCAGTCAATATTGGCTAATGAGTCACTTCCAAACAGTAGAGATCGGACAAAAGTGTGAAAAGAGAAAGTTTGGATTAGGGATTGAAAACCAAGAATGAGCACTACTACAGGATCTGATTCACCTACTCGTCCCACTGTTCTCCGGCAGGGTAAACCATGGGAGACTGGTCCATTCTCGGGCGCTTCCTGTCCGAGGTGCAGAACCACTCTACGGTGATCGGCAAGATCTGGCTGACCATGCTGCTGATCTTCCGCATCCTGCTGGTGACCCTGGTGGGGGACGCGGTGTACAGCGACGAGCAGTCCAAGTTCACTTGCAACACCTTGCAGCCTGGCTGCAACAACGTCTGCTACGACACCTTCGCCCCGTCTCGCACCTGCGCTTCTGGGTCTTCCAGATCGTCTTGGTCTCCACGCCGTCCATCTTCTACATTGTATACGTCCTGCATAAGATCGCTAAGGACGAAAAGCTGGAGGTCCAGAGGGGGAAGGCGATGGCTGAGAGGACCTCCAAGAAGGTCTTCGGGAAGCTGGGCAGGGAAGGGGCGGAGGACTTGGTGAATGGTACGCCCACCTACTGCCCTGGGTTCAGGGAGGAATGGGGTGGTCAGGAGGGGGAGGGGGTTGAACAGAGTCTGCTGGAGGAGGACTATGGGGAAGTGGGGGAGGACCCCACTCAGCTTTCCAGTCAGGTGCTGCTAATCTACATTTTGCATGTGCTGCTGCGCTCCATCATGGAGGTCACCTTCCTGGTGGGGCAGTACTATCTGTTTGGCTTTGAGGTGGCCCACCTGTACCGCTGCGAGACCTACCCCTGCCCCACCCGCACGGACTGCTTTGTGTCACGCGCCACGGAGAAGACCATCTTCCTCAACTTCATGTTCAGCATCAGCCTGGGCTGCTTCCTGCTGAACATGGCAGAGCTGCACTACCTGGGGTGGGTCTACATCTTCCGCGTGCTCTGCTCCGCTTGCTCCGCCTGCGTCCAGCCCGAGAACCACCCCGCCGGGCTGTACGACCGCCACAATCCCCTGCTGCTGCAGCTCAAACACTCTTTGAGGGGCAGGCTGGTCCTGCAGACTCCCACACCCATGGCCCAGGACAAGACTGGGAGCCATCTCCTCACTCACTCCCCGGCCATTTCTTTTGAGACAGACTCCACTGTAGAGTGCAGCTCAAAGAGGACTTCGGATGAGAGAGGCGTGGTGAAGGTTAAATTGGCCAACATGGCCAAGAAAGGACGGACTAAGAAGTCTTGGCTGTGAAATGCCTATTCTGTATGATTATCAAAGTTTAGGGTCTCAACTTTAAAGAAAGGGTTGATGGAAATATACATTTTAATAGCATAGTTTGGTCATTGGAAAACAATGGGGAAAAGCGTGTTTAATGCAGCTTAAGAGAATTCTGTTTCATCATGATTCACAGCATAGTTTCCAAGTGTCCCTGAATTTTGAAGGAAAGAGATAAATGTTATTTGTGATTTGTTATCCTTTGTTATTTTTTATCCCGTCTTATAACATTTCATTTAAAGATGGATTTTACACAGTCTGGAAAATTGAAAAATATTCAATTCATTATTGTTTTTTGATTCTTTGATTGACTGGAATGTACTTTCTAAACGTTTTGTAGCAGGTGTGCCAAATGTTATCGATATTTGCATGGTGTGTAGATATAGTATAGCCATTTATGTTCTTTTATGAAATTATAGTTTGTATTGCAATTACATTTTTTTCCATAGCATTTCAAATCTGGCAAATTCAGAGCACTGCAAAAATAGTGGCAGTAGCTGTTTCTCAAATGTTTACCATAAAGTAGTACAATTTCAGGAGAATGTAGTTTCATCATTCAAAGCAGGTAGAAACAATATATTGCTCCATGTTTGATTGAAGACTGGTTTTTGAAAACCTGTTTTTGAATGAGTTAGGTTGTGAGTTTTACCTTTGCCCACAAGAGGTCGCAATAATACAAGTATGTAAGTTAATTAACAGGATTCCGCTACAGAGCCATGACTGATTTGCAGTTCAAATAAATTGTGTTACTAGGAGTAAGAATAAAAAGGTTATAATTTGGAAAATGGAAATATCCAGAGTATTTATTGTAAACATAAGAGTTCGTTTAACATTACATATCATGTCTACTACTAGATACAGTGGGGCAAAAACGTATTTAGTCAGCCATTGTGCAAGTTCTCCGGCTGAAAAAGATGAGAGAGGCTTGTAATTTTCATCATATGTACACTTCAACTATGACAGACAAAAAGAGAAAAGAAAATTCAGAAAATCACATTGTAGGATTTTTAATGAAATTAATTGCAAATTATGGTGGAAAATAAGTATTTGGTCAATAACAAAAGTTTATCTCAATACTTTGTTGTATACCCTTTGTTGGCAATGACAGAGGTCAAACGTTTTCTGTAAGTCTTCACAAGGTTGTCACACATTGTTGCTGGTATTTTGGCCCATTCCTCCATGCAGATCTCCTCTAGAGCAGTGATGTTTTGGGGCTGTTGCTGGGCAACACAGACTTTCAACTCCCTCCAAAGACTTTCTATGGGGTTGAGATCTGGAGACTGGCTAAGACACTCCAGGACCCTGAAATGTTTCTTACGAAGCCACTCCTTCGTTGCCCGGGCGGTGTGTTTGTGAATATTGTCATGCTGAAAGACCCAGACACGTTTCATCTTCAATGCCCTAGCTGATGGAAGGAGGTTTTCACTCAAAATCTCACGATACATGGCCCCATTCATTCTGTCCTTTACACGGATCAGTCGTCCTGGTCCCTTTGCAGAAAAACAGCCCCAAAGCATGATGTTTCCACCCCCATGCCTCACAGTAGGTATGGTGTTCTTTGGATGCAACTCAGCATTCTTTGTCCTCCAAACACAACGAGTTGAGTTTTTACCAAAAAGTTATATTTTGGTTTCATCTGACCATATGACATTCTCCCAATCTTCTTCTGGATCATCCAAATGCTCTCTAGCAAACTTCAGATGGGCCTGGACATGTACTGGCTTCAGCAGGGGGACACGTCTGGCACTGCAGGATTTGAGGATTTGCGGCGTAGTGTGTTACTGATGGTAGGCTTTGTTACTTTGGTCCCAGCTCTGTGCAGGTCATTCACTAGGTCCCCCGGTGGGGTTCTGGGATTTTTGCTCACCATTCTTGTGATCATTTTGACCCCACAGAGTGAAATCTTGTGTGGGGCCCCAGATCGAGGGAGATTATCAGTGGTCTTTTATGTCTTCCATTTCCTAATAATTGCTCCCACAGTTACCCACACACTACTTGGTGCTACTTGCTCCTGGTAGTGATTCGACCGCAGACTAGGTTGCAAAGATGGAATCATAAACGAAAGCAGATCCAACACCGAAGATACTTATGCATAAAAACATTAAGAGAGACACATTTCAGTGACCTTGGGATGGGTGGGACCCTACCATAGAATTGTCTAGCAGAGCACCTCAACAGCAAAGGCTCTGACAACCTCTTTCATATCATGATCTTCCAAAAACACTGCCAACCACACACGGCTGTGACCCTGGTCCGGGTGTACAACCACACCACTCAGTCGCTTATGTGCACAGCAGGGGCGACAGGTACAGTCATGGCTCAGGCTTTGCTTGGTCAGAGGTCTCAACAGCACTCCGAAGTCCTAAAGGTGGACCCGGAAAGGGGAAGCAGCACACCTAGCGGTTCCCCACTGGGATGGGGATGTCTGGAGGTGGACTCCCCATCCAGCGAGGGTTTGGTGCACCTAGCGGTTTACCACTGGGATGGGGATGTCTGGAGGTGGACTCCCCATCCAGCGAGGGTTTGGTGCACCTACTGGGCATCCAACGTCACACAATCAAAGGGGCAGTTCCGCAGCCCCCCAACACAGCTCACATAAGCTAGAGTTCAGTTGGTCCTGTTTCCACCCATGTTCCTGTTGAGGATGGTTTTCACGGCTAAAGTGATCACACGTTCCCACCTGGGAGTACCTACCCTATCCCTAGGGAGCTGGTGTGGACTCTTTCCATTCACAGGGATCAGTTGCCCTGTATATTTGGGGCTTCAGGCTGAGTATCTGTTAAAACACTGTGACAACTGCTGACGTAAAAAGGGATTTATGGAACAAATCAAATTGATTGACTGTATGCTAGTTTTACCTTTAACCTGTAGGTGGCAGTAAAGTACTACTTCTAATGTAGTTAAACACACCTCTGTACAAATAGGCCATAAAGTAGCCCCCAGCGTGTTTCATACATATTCATTCAACAGTTTGCGACAAAAGCAAAAATGTTAAAATCATGTATGCAAACCTTGAGGAGATTCTAGACTCTTATTTGAGCGACTTGTACACAGTTAAAAGAAAAAAATGCTGGATATTTTTGGTAACAAACATAATGGTTAATACATACCTCACTTGGAGGGTAGCGTTTCAAGATAACTATGGACATGCTAAAACATTAGCTACATTTCATAGCATATGTTTATGCGCATCCTACCTTCGACATAGACACGCGACGCACGCGCATCTGCTCACCAATCTTCTCTCCTCGCTCTTGCCTGTTTGATTTCACGGTTTGCTGGGAATACTTCCGGTGGTGTGTCATGGAGGCATGGTAAAACTTGAAAAAAATTACCAACCTGTACTGTCTTCACCAGACAGAGGTTTATACACTGGTTCCTGGATAAACATCGCCACGAACAACTATATTGGTTTTGGAATTGCACGCAGTAAATCGCGGTTTCCATCCGCTCGGCCATGGCGGCACATAAACCAGTGGAATGGGTTCAGGCCGTGATAAATAGATTCGACGAGCAGGTAATATGAGTTGGAGAGGGGAGTATCAAGCTAACTAAAACTGCGAACAGTGAATCTTATGTAGATGTCTTGTACTGGTGAAGAAATTATGCATGTAAATGCAAAGTGTGCTAGTTTGCTATCCGGTTATTCACCGTAGTGTACAGTAGGTAGCTTATTAGTAGTACTAAGATTGTGTGTGAGACATGCAAGTGACTAGCTGGCTAGTAAAATACCCATGACATTAACTATGTTGCTAGCTAGTTAATGTTAGCCAAACATATATTTTAAAATGTTGGTAATGAAATATCACCACACTGCGATAGGACAGGTTAACGAACTAATAATGCTCCGTATAAGCTATTTTACGTAGCTAGACTATTTGAGGAGCATTTCTCAAACGGCTATCTACCACACAGTCGGCTAACTAGCTAGGCACTTGTAAACAAATAAGGTGTGACTGCAACATGCACTAAGTATGGATTCATATTCAGTTATATGGACAGCTGACTAAAATAAAATAAAGGAGCACACTGTTTTGCCTGTCTGATTATTGTGGATAAGCATCTTGGACATGTTTCTGCTCTGACTTAATGGCTCACTAAGCTTAGTCAACTTTGTTTCAGACTAATGTGCAGATGGCTATGATATGGTTGTTGTCATTTACTAAAATCAGTGTACATTTCTTCCATAAAACTATATTTTGTCATTGATGCTGATCTGCTCACGGTCACAACATGTGAAATGTGCAAGGCAATAAACTTTGGTTTAGTTTGGGTCTCTTTAATTTACCATGTCATGTCGCATACGTCTGGCCTTTCTGCAGTTTTTATAAGACCAGGCTGGGTCCTGGTTTCTCAACAAGATTCTAAACATATTCACCATAATCTTTGTATAAGATATTACCTGACCCTCACTATTTTTGAAAGAGCCTCAATTGCCTAGCTTGTCAGTTATATAGATATTGCTTGTTTATGTTCTGAAGGTGCTTTGATATTTCAAATGCTAAATTAAATTGTTCTAGGTTTTATGATTGATTTATTATCTTTAAATTACATTATTGAGTTTGAGAACAGGGTGATTTGATTGGATAGCCCTGACATCTAACCTCCAATCACAGCAATTATTCAATGGGTGTAGCTTTAATTTTGTTACAAAACAAAAAAATGTTGTTGGTTCAAAGTAAACCACTTTGTCAAAAGTTGCTGTCTTAAATTTAAATAATAAGCCTTTAAATACAATTTACATAGCGAACATCTTATTTTTTGTTTATTACTTTTTATAATTATATTTCTATTCTTAATATGTTGTCATTGAAAATATAAATGGTATTCCCAAGTCCTGCTTTTAATCCAGCTGCATATTGAATGTTCAGATTGCCTAAAGGCTCTTCTTTGAAAATGACAAGAAGGAGCAAGGATGGGAATGTTAGCTAATGAGACTTGTACACAGACATAGTCTGCTTGTTTTAAAGGTGCCTCAGATAGCTGTTGCTGCATGAATCATTGGCTCAGGTATTCTAGCCAGTCCATCCCTATTTACATTGTTGCCTTTCTTTCCACAGTGTCAGCTTTATCGTCTTTTAAGGATTCTCCGTTTGCACATGTTGATTGAGAACTTGTACATCAGTAGTGTAGCTCTAGTTCATTATCTCATCCATTGGAAACAACATCTTTGTCTGTTTTTGTCATCAAAATCCACCAAAGGGACTGTACTGGTTCTTTTGGCATGGCTAGGCTGCAGTAGAAGAAATACTCCCAGAAACATATTACTTCCTTAGACGTCTTTGTATGCACGCTGTTTAGGCCATAGACTTTAAAACGATAGGCTGGTTTAAGGCCTACCAGAGTTTGCGATGCAAGTATTTCACAGATTCTTACATGAAGCAGGGATACATTTTCAGTGGGGAATATTAGACATATTATCTTAGAAAATGCCCTGCTGATGTCTTCTGATTATTTATAATTTCTGCACAGTAAGACAAATCTTACAAATTGTAGAATTTAGAAACATTTATGGATGAAATGTTTTGTTTATGTTTCATTTAAATTCTACATTTTATCATATGAATATTTTCTGGGTTTAATGGGTACCAGATGTACCATTTTAGCACATGGGCGTTCCAAATTAATCTCCTGGTTGGTTTAAAAATGTACATGTTCTAATACACACAAGTGTTAGTTTCCATGAAGAATTCAAATGGTGTCATTTAAAGGCTAACATTCTAAATAACTATCTTGCAACCAATAACAAATAATTTTGGGGAATTGCTCTGGAATTAATGTGAAATTCTGGACATATCCTAAACTTCTACCTATAGCACTGATTATAGAAATGTGCACATATTACATTTTAATGGTCATCATGGTACATTACATTTGTTTTATTAAGAAATGTAACAGTAGTTTTTTAGAAATAGTTGATTTGTCAGCTTAAAATGCATGGTCCTTCAGTGACATAGTGAATCCTGTTCAGCCAACAGGCTCTACTCCGATGTATACAAACTCAACGTGCACAACTGGCCTTTCAGATTGTTGCTAACAACTATGCATTTGAAATGAAGGATTTGTCACTTAAAAAATGCAACTCATGCCATTAACTACAATTTGCTCTCTATGCAGACAACACCACCCCAAATGTATTGGAAAACATGAGTTATCTTTGCATGACATCTAGCATGTTGTTCCAGTTCGCTAAGTAGCTATGGCATTGCCTGTCATGTGGTAGTGTAAGCACAAGCTCATGAAACCTTTTCAGTTGACAAATTATTTAGAATATTAAAGTAAAATGGTAATATATATATATATATATATATATATATATATATATATACATGAAAAGGAGAATTAATGACATATTTTGAATGAGTATTTACACAAGAAATGCCCAAAACTATAAAAACATTATTATGTATTTATTATTTATCTTAATTTTTTAAACAATATATATATATAGATAAAGGTGACGTAATTGAACCAAGATGCCATTTCCTACTGAGGAAAAAGTTAGGACACCCAATGCCCTAATAGCTGGTATTGCCACTTTTAGCTGAAATTAACTGAATCAGACGTTTCCTGTAATAGTCCAGTCTCTGACAATGACTGGGAGAAGGTTTTTCCAACTCCTTCAGAATATTTTCAGCTGTGTGATTTAAAAAATCTCCCCACAGCCTCTCAATACGATTAAGATCCGGGCCTTGACTTGGCCATTCCAAAACTCTCCATTTCTTTCTTTTATGCCATTCCTTGGTGGATTTGTTTTGGGTAAATGTCATGTTGCATAGTCCACATCCGCATCAGCTTAAATTCTTGGGTAGATGGTTTTACATTTACCTCAAGCACCCTTTGATACAATGAAAAATTCATAGTGGATTCTATGAGCGTGTGCTCGCCAGGCCCTGCTTCTGCAAAGCAGCCCCAAACCTTGACATTTCCACCCCCATGATTCACAGTTGGTATACTGTTCTTCTGCTCAAATGCTGTCTTTAGTTTGTGCCATACATGTTTTCTGTTACTG
This sequence comes from Novumbra hubbsi, assembly GCA_016801125.1. Taxonomy (NCBI): domain Eukaryota; kingdom Metazoa; phylum Chordata; class Actinopteri; order Esociformes; family Umbridae; genus Novumbra; species Novumbra hubbsi. Next base: position 14,553 of record JACXGK010001270.1, on the reverse strand, counting down.
TGCCCAAACAATTCTACTTTGGATTAATCTGTCCAAAGCACAGTGTTTCAGAAGTCCTAGTCTAGGTGTTTTTTTTTTTACAGCAAGGGTTTCTTCGTCCTTATGGTAGATGCATGTATTTTGACAACTTCTGTGGCAACATTTTAGGATTGTAGGAGACTTCTTTAAGCATCTTGCGATCTGCTCTTGGGCTGCCCTTGCTAGGACGTCAAGTACATTTTACAAATAATTTTGTTTTATTAGTTTATTTATATTGCTGCCTCCTCTCAATATTGTTAAAATTAAGATCTAATATCTAATGTTGAATTTGACAAATATTTTCTTCAATTTTGAAAATATAAATCTAAAGATGATGGTTTCCTTATGGTATGTGCACTTAGTTTAAATTATTACTCTACATGTGAGTTTCCTGCTTCTGCTTGTAGAGGCTACACAGTAATATGGCATGGTGATTATACTCAGGGTTAGCGACTCTGCTCAGCTCATTACAGTTTGATGAAAGTGTAATAAAGGATTAACTCCTCATCTGTTAAGTTCATTTAGAGGGCTTTATGGAGGGTTTGTGGAGGATTTATTAGTTGACTGTTCATGTACAAAATAATATTTTATTTCCTCCCAAATCATCCCAAAACTGAAAGTATTGAGACACATCGAACAACATCGCTTTCCACAGTTGCAGACAGCTTTATATTTAGAAATTGCAGAGGTGTTAAAATCAATCGTACTTTGCTGTGTTCACTAGATTTGAGAAGTTTGTCATTTAGACCTAAATGGCCTGGTAAAAGGACTTCAGAACTAACCAGTGACCTTAATTGATAAATGTTTACTCTTTATTTAATGAAATGCTGGTAATTTATGCACTCCATAATCTTAATTATAAACGTCCCTAAAATGTACATTCATCCATATTGTCTATTGGTTGCGGATGGTTCATTTGAACCCAAACAAACAGCTGACCTGGGCTTTGATAAGGACGTGTTTAAAATAAATTAATCACGGCCCTACAGCACATTAACTTTGTACTTTTTACACCTCCGGTAAATGTTTTTGTTTGTAATGTAATGCATTTTAATGAGCATCCCCACCAAAGAGGAAGATTGGTATGTGGATTCCAGTGTTATTTACTCATTAAATAAGATGAAAGACCTCAACCTAGTAGTGTTTGACATCTGGACTTTGGCCGTGTCCAATCGGTTTGTGGTCTGTGCTCTACTTTAAACCATGCCTTAAGCAGTACTTTTGCATAGTCATGGAAACTAAATCTTCTACACCACACCTCATGTACCACCACACCCTGTAGAGCAGCTGAGTTGTCAGAAGAGGAGATGCCTCCAGTCAACGACACTATTCAAATACTGCTGTTAATGTTTGAATTTATGGTAAGCATAATCCTGTGAGAAAGTCAACCTGATCATGCACAAGTTAGTCATTTCCAAATGTATATAAGTGTAAATGTGTTTTGAAACACAAAATTATATTTGGGTGCTTTAATTTGAGACTATTTGAATCCATATTGGATAAACCATTTAGAAATTACAGAATGTTTTGCACAGTTCCATTTGTATACATGGTTTGTTTTGGTCCCAAATCCTTTGAATTCAATGATCTCCTGAAGACTATGAAACAAATATATCACCAGATACGTAATCTGGTTATCATTTCTGGTGATGCTCTGCCAGGCCCTTACTGTCCCATCTTCCCTGGTGATGCTCTGCCTGGCCCTTACAGTCCATCTTCCCTGGTGATGCTCTGCCAGGCCCTTACAGTCCATCTTCCCTGGTGATGCTCTGCCAGGCCCTTACAGTCCATCTTCCCTGGTGATGCTCTGCCAGGCCCTTACAGTCCATCTTCCCTGGTGATGCTCTGCCTGGCCCTTGCTGTCCATCCTCCCTGGTGATGCTCTACCAGGCCCTTGTTGTCCATCTTCCCTGGTGATGCTCTGCCAGGCCCTTACTGTCCATCTTCCCTGGTGATGCTCTGCCAGACTGGTCCTGTTACCACCACAGTTCTTGCTTGTTTCAGGGCCTTTTGCATTCAGTATGTTCTGTAGCATGTGACCATGTCATCGTCATGCTCCATCATGACCTGCTTCAGATGTGTTTTGAGGCATTCGGTTGTATCTGACGGGACCGGATGTTTCTGTGCACTTCAGAAGTAATCCTGCTGCACTGTTTAGCATTTAGCTTACATCTGTGAAGACCAGTCAATGGGTTACAATGGCAGCCATATTTGTCCTAAACGTAGCACTCGGTTCACCATATTTCACCAATGTTGTGGTATGTCAGTAACGTTTTCTGCCATCAATCTGGTACGTGTTTGTCTTTTACCATATCTCAAGTAAAAACTGTTGAATTATTTTCACATGGTCCACATTAGAGATGTGCAAGGTTATTTTAATAATAAAAATGTTCAAGTACTTGTGGGTGTACACTTTTGCGAAGAAATACAATAATGAAATAAATAGGCCTGAAAATCTTTGGAAGTGGCAAGTGGCATAGTAGCTCAGTCATAAAGGGCCAGAAAAAAGTGGAAAGCATGTTATTTCTATAAGGTTAAACTAAGTACACAAAAACCCTGAAAAACTGCTGAGTGTCTGTCATTTAACATTACAAATGTATTTAATGTTGTCTATTTTAAAATCCATCTTATTCTGTGTCACCTTCACAGTTATCAGGTATCTAGCTGCGTAACGATTGTTCATTAACTAGTTAACAGCTAAATGAGTAATAAGGGATATTGACGACAGGTTTATCTTGATGATAATTGATCAAACAAACATTACCGGTTTTCAACAATGAATGAATCAATGGCATTCCAAGAATAAGGTCATTCTATTCATATTACAATAATTGGATTTTGAGGTGTCCTAAATAATTATAGAGAATTCTTCTTTGTTAATGCTGTAAATGTCACGTGTCGGGAAACCTAGTAGTTCTCCATGAAGAAATAGCCTCACTGTTTTACATTTTTTTCTTTTGGCTAAGTCATATAATTCACTGTTATAGCATTTCACTGTTCCACTCATTTTTTAAGTATGTAATGTCAATCTGCTCTGCTAAAAAGCACATAAGAGAAAAGATGTCTCTATGACCTCTAAGGAATTCCATTCCCGGCATGTGTAACAAAGTGCTTACTGTCTGTAGTCCCGGACTGGATAGGAGGGATATAAAGCAGGGATGGGCCAGTGTGGATTGTGTGTGGCTCAGTTCAGATGGCATACTTTCATCCTACTGACTTTCTGATGGGAAACCACACATGTCTTATCTTTTTACCATAGATTCAGGCCTTAACCTAATTGTTTTTATAACCATGGTTAGGACGATGGCGGAACCAGTCTTGCAAGCCCTGTTTATCACTTTATCGAAGTTTGGTCTGGATGTGGAACTGGAAGATTACAATATCCTACTTTTGTTACCTCACATGGTTTTGAGGGAGAGCCCAATACCCCATCAGGACGACTCATCCATGAAGAAAGATTTAGAGCCCAATAAAATGTTTGTCACAGATTCCAGACATTTAAATGTAATTCCACAATATTCCGAATGGGTGAAAGGGTGTGAATTAAATCTATTCAAGTGCTGCAGTTAAGAGTTATTCAGTCCCCTAGTGTTTACAATGGGAGCATCAGGAACACGTGTGTTGACAACTCAGATAACTAGCTTGGCAATTTAGCTAATGTTAAACAACAAGAGATTACTTTTTTTTTTATAACCTGGCAGCTATATTACATTACGTCATAGTCATTTTGAGCCTTTAGTGTACTTTTAGTCAGTGAATATTCAGGACATTTTAAATTCAATAGACGTTCAGTTGACAAATTTTTAAAAAAAAAATGTTTTCTTCTGACATTCTTATTTTCCTCCTACAGAAATTACATTAAATGCTTTTCTTTGCTGGTCCAGGGACCCCCGGTTCATATTTTATATATTTTTTCTTTAACCTAAACAAATTCAACTAGGCTAATACAAGTATTGGTTATTGGATATATAAGCCGACGGCGTGTTTGCAAATGTTGAATAGTGTTTGTTGCAACTGTCAAAAACATTACTAGGTTAAGACCATAATAAAATGATACAATTCTTTAAGGCTAAATCAAAGCCACATCATCTAATTATTTTAAGCAACTTATGCAACCGAGTCTAACTAGCTACAGTTTTGAAGAATTAGAATTGGTGCTAATCTGGCTAGCCACAATGCTATGACATCTATGGCAAGCTGGAGTGAGAAAATTAGCTCTTGTGCTGTATTCTATGTTTAACGGCACATCAGGGAGCTGTAAGCAGCTTACATTATCATTGGCTAACATTATCGTTGGCTAACATTATCATTGGCTAGCTAGCCTGCGGATTTTCTTATTAATGTTTTCGGGTTGACAAATGCAGTTCCTTTTTTAAATAATGTACTGTAAGGCGGAGATACAATTTAATATCTAACCATGAACCATCTCATTCTAAATTAGCTACCGGTGATGGTCTGTCTGATGTCGCATTGTAGACTAACTAGGTCTGTATTTATATTTTTTTCTCTTTCCTAATCGTTTCAGAGACTGTGGTTCCCCAATGTTGTGATGTGATAGAAGATTTCACATAAACACTATTTCAGAAATGTCTGTCAAATCGCATGAGTGGGGGGAGCATTGTAATCAGAAGACGCTGCAGTCATGCTAGCTTGACCTAACTCTCCCTGAGTGAGAGGGTTGTGCATAGACCAATAGTTCAACTCAACTCAAGCAACTGATGAACTTAGACACATTTTTTTATTGTTTTTCTGCAGTCAGCATTGTGAACTTTCAATGTAGTTGTTCTGGGAAAAAGTGTAAATGGAAACTGAAAGCCGATATAAATTTGAATCATGCAATAAAAACAACACATTTTATTGGGCTCTAGCACTCCCTGCTATTTGCTCTGCATACACACTAGTCCTACGCGCACCTACGCAAGTATATAGGGCCTCTTTTTGCCCACAAACTCTGTCCAGTCCAGTTTGTGTATGCCTGTGTTTGCACGGATGTAGCCTGCAGGTGTACAGCTGTGGGTGTATTTCAGGGTTGTGGCTGGGCAAGATTCTTAGCACAGGGCTTCTTTTGTTCTCCTCTTTGCCCCGCGACACACACCCACAGGTCCAGGGTTCCCTCATAGCACAAGGGGTGTGGCACGGCACTTCCTGTGTGTGGATATGTGCAGTATAAAAATGTTCATTGTTAGGGTTATTGAACTGCAGCCATAGTTTTGTACTCTAAACGCGTAAGCTTACACGATTGTTGAAATTCTCTTTCAATCTCTAACTAATTGGGTGTTTGCAAGAACATTAAGTTAAGAACAATTTTTTGAAGGAACAATATACCCTGCTCAAAATAATTAAGGGAACACGTAATCACCACATAACAACACTTATGATATTATACTTTATCAATATCACCTGTTTTGGGTCCAAATGAAAGTGACAACAGGTGCACCGGGGAGGCAACTGCAAGACAACCCCCCAAAAACGTTTTTTTTCAGGTTGTGGCCGCAGACAATTGCTCTCTCCTTATCCCTCTCGACTGATTCCTCTGTAGTTTTCCCTTTTGCTATTGTCTATGTCACTACTGGTAGCATGAGGCGGTACCTGCAGCCTGTTCAAATTGCATAGGTAGTCCAGCTCCTCCAGGATGGAACATCCGTACAATTGTTTACTTACTTCTTTTATTTTGATTAGATTTTCGTTGTGAATCCAGTCCTCAATCAGTTGGAGAGTTTGGTTGCCATTGACTGTTATGACGTTTTGTTCTCAACGAATTACACAATGAACAGTAAAGAGTTTGATCTTTTATATATTTCATTCATCGAGACAGATGTGTGATTAAAGTGTTACTTTAATTCTTTTGAGCCGTGTATACCTATATTTAATGTTGCTGAAAGATATCTTTCTAAGCATCTTTACAAAAATACATCTTTTGGTCATATATTAATCTGAATCATGTCCTGATAACTAAAGATTTTGATTTCTGCTTTTTGCTGGCAGTAAAAATGTCTGATACTGTCTGATCGGGTCTATGTAATTGGCCAATACAATGCCTAAATATAACCTACCGCTAAAGCCTAAATCTAAGCCACAATGCCTTAACACACACAATTAAAAAATAAAACATTCTTAACTAGTGTTCTCCAAGTTCTGGATTGAATAGAATACTGTTTAGGACCACTGACTTAAAGGATACACAGTGCTAACATCTGTAAACACTGTAACCATCTTTCCACATGCCGTCTATAATTCTATACTTTTACTCAAACATTGTATCTTACACACCCAAATCTGGCACACCTTTTCAACCACTTTTTGTATCCCTTTTAGGTTATTTCAGTGCCAACCAGACATAGCTCTAGCTGACAATGTTCCAGTATTCAATTTGTTAGCTAACTAACCAGTTAATGTGTCTAAAATATTTTGTTATCAAAACAAACCGTGTCTTGTGAGCAGTTTAAAGCATCCCAATACATTAATTGTAAACACTCACAAATCTGACTGAAAGAAAAATAAATAACTATGACAAAATTGGACAGAACCTTTTAGAGGCCAACTATTATCACTTTGTAAGGGACCACATACAGTGGACTCTTACAAAGTTTATAGTTTTTAAGTTCAAAGTGGTGGATGTTATTAGTCAAAAATGTACTGCCTTCAACCTGTTTTGCCTTAATGCATAATCTATGACAGCCCTGGTTTTTACTGATTTCAATTAATGGGTAGGTATATTTAATCACTTTCATTTTCACTTTTATTCTTTTGCAATCCACCATCCTAAAGTCTCAAAATATAATAATGTACCGTTAAGATTTTCTGAAACTCAAAGACTTTCAAAGGGTTTGTTGCAATCCTCTGTAGACTAGAACAGGATAAGAATGTAAAACCCTCCTTTCATCATGCGCATGGAGTTACCTGTCTGTAACACACTGACAAGAGGCTACTGGCCTCGATACTCCTGGGACTTCAGAATGACACCTTTCATCTGTCTGTCTCCAGCTTCCTGTTAAGACGGGACATCAGAACACCCACACCAGAGTCAGCACAGAGCACAACAAGGAATGCCTCATCAACATCTCCAAGTACAAATTCTCCCTCGTCGTTAGTGGCCTCACCACCATACTGAAAAATGTGAACAACATGGTAAGTGGAGATCACAACCTGTTCTTTTGTTTATTATGCTGATGGAATAGGTGTCTGAAGTATAGGGTGATCACTAAGGGATGGAACAGGTGTCTGAAGTTTAGAATGGTAAGTCATTGTTTATTGTTTGTGTGTGTGTTTAACCCGTCATTCTCTATCCAGCGGATATTCGGGGAAGCCGCTGAAAAGCATCTCTATTTTTCCCAGCTGATTATCCTGGACACACTGGAGAAGTGCCTGGCATCGGTGAGTAAACACAGTGACCTCTGGATCCGTCCTCACTTTTCCCTCCAATTTGTTTGTGGTCCTTCAGTCGTATGGCCTTTCCCAACATTAACCGTTTCCTGTGGAATATGTATTAAACATTGCCAGTAGTAAGAACTGGCCTAACATCTCCGAGTCCAATCTCACTACAATATTCTCAAATGCTAATGCCGCATGACACAGATTTGTTGGGTCCTATGGTTCGATCCTGTCTAACTGTCCAGACGCAGACAGACTGAGGGAAATCCACACAAACCCCTTCTTGCTCGCTTTCTCTTCCCTAAAAAAAGACAAAATGAAAAGAGCGATGCCTCTGCAACTCTGCAGCAGTAGATTGCATTTGCAGGTGTTTCCTCAACTTGAGTTAGTGCTTTCACATTGTCCAATGGGATGGCCAGGAGCTTCCTGTATAGGTTTCTCATTAACCCAATTCGTCAGATGGAAGCCAGCTGCTCGCCTCGGCTATGTAGAACCTCTGTAAGGATATCTTGTGTTTTATCCATTTCTCACAAGTACAGTTTTGTGTTAACGTGTTTCCTAGATATAGGTGAGTTGCCGATGGTTTCAAATTGTGTTTAGTGTGTGTCTGTAATAGCCTGTCAGAATGAACGGTTGTTTTGGATGCGTGCCAATAAGATGTCTGGGGAATTCTGTTTAAGCAAGCCACTCACCCCGCATTATGTCCACAGCCCATCAGCTGTATCAATCCTAATGGTGTCCAGTTGCCTATGATAACCTAAACGCAGCACAAGGGTTCTCATAGAACCTGAGGAAGCCAGCCAGTGCTCCCATTCCTGTGACCACGTCTCCTCTTCCCCGGGTTCCCTAGCAACCCAAGGACTGCCTGCGTCTGGACGATACCATGCTGGTGAAGCAGCTGCTGCCAGAGATCTGCCACTTCATCCACACGTACCGCGAGGGCCACCAGCACGCCGCAGAGCTCCGTAGCTCCGCCTCCGGGGTCCTCTTCTCCCTCAGCTGCAACAACTTCAACGCCGTGTTCAGCCGCATCTCCACCAGGTGACATTAACCACTAACCCCCTGCCCATCTCCACCAGGTGACATTAACCACTAACCCCCTGCACATCTCCACCAGGTGACACTAACCAATAACCCCATACACATCTCCACCAGGTGACATTAACCACTAACCCCCTGCACATCTCCACCAGGTGAACCTAACCAATAACCCCATACACATCTCCACCTGGTGACATTAAACAATAACCCCATACACATCTCCACCAGGTGACATTAACCAATAACCCCATACACATCTCCACCAGGTGAACCTAACCAATAACCCCATACACATCTCCACCTGGTGACATTGAACAATAACCCCATACACATCTCCACCAGGTGACATTAACCACTAACTCCCTGCCCATCTCCACCAGGTGACATTAACCACTAACCCCCTGCCCATCTCCACCAGGTGACATTAACCACTAAACCCCTGCCCATCTCCACCAGGTGACATTAACCACTAACCCCCTGCCCATCTCCACCAGGTGACATTAACCAATAACCCCAAACACATCTCCACTAGGTGACATTAAACAATAACCCCACACACATCTCCACCAGGTGACATTAAACAATAACCCCATACACATCTCCACCAGGTGACTTTAAACAATAACCCCATACACATCTCCACCAGGTGACTATAAACAATAACCCCATACACGTCTCAACCAGGTGACATTAAACAATAAAAATGTCTCACGTGTTCTGTAGGTAAGTTACTTTTGTGCTCATAAGTGGAGTTGATGTGAGTGAATTGTGCTTCCTGAATTAAATAATGGGAGCTATCCATTCAGAACAGCCCGGGTCATCAGTCCTTCCACACTGTGTTCCACCCCAGGTTGCAGGAGTTGACAGTCTGCTCAGAAGACCCTGTGGATGTCCATGACATTGAGCTCATGCAGTACATAAATGTGGACGGCTCCAAACTCAAAAGACTGATCCAAGGTTGATTCCCTACCTACATAATCAATTCTTTCACACACACAATGGATAGATGATCTCCCGGATTCTGTGTGTTTTGATGATCTTTTGCTAATGCATGTTTGCTTCACTCATTCCCTCAGAAACGGTATTAAAATTTAGAGCCTTGAAGAAACCCGCTCAACTTGCTGTCATTAACAGTTTGGAAAAGGTCTGTGCTCCAGTGTATTTCGTAATATTGTACCATCCATAGCATTTCTTACTTCCACAATTATGTGTTACACTTGGTGGATCTCGTTGTTGGTTGAATTCCCATTTTGTGCCCCCCCAGGCCTTCTGGAACTGGGTAGAGAACTACCCGGATGAGTTCACCATGCTGTACCAGAGACCACAGACCGACATGGCAGGTCACTATTTTCAGTAGCTTGGGATAATATCGAGAATGCACACTCGTTCCGAAAACACGCCGTTCAAGTAAAACATCCCTTCAAAGAAACTTGACATAAGAAAACAAAATCTGTTTCCGCGTGTATGTTGACAGTTTAGTGTAATCTCACGCGCACGTGTGTGTGACAGAGACAAAGCACGCAATTATCACTCACCATATCAATTTCATTGTGTGTGTGTGTGTGTGTGTGTGTGTGTGTGTGTGTGTGTGGGTGTGTGTGTGTGTGTGGGTGTGTGTGTGTGTGTGTGGGTGTGTGTGTGTGTGTGGGTGTGTGGGGGTGTGGGTGTGTGGGGGTGTGGGGGTGTGTGTGGGGGTGTGGTGCTGCCAGATGCTGCCGAGAGGCTGTTCGACCTGGTGGACTGCTTTGCTGAGAGTCCCAAGAGGAAGGCCGCCGTGTGGCCTCTGCAGATCATCCTCCTCATCCTCTGTCCCGAGATCACGCACATCATCTCTCGTGAGGTGGTGGAGGAGAGCAAGGCTAATAAGGTTAGTGCTCGTGCGCACACACACACACACACACACACACACACTCACACAATGAAATTGGTATTGTGTGTGATAACTGCTTGCTCGGTCTCTCTACAGAAGCTGTTCCTGGACAGTTTGAGGAAGGCCCTTGCAGGCCAGGCTGGCAGTAAGCAGCTAACAGAGAGTGCAGCCATTGCCTGTGTGAAGCTGTGCAAGGCCTCCACCTACATTAACTGGGAGGACAACTTGGTCGTCTTCCAGCTGGTGCAGTCCATCGTAATGGACCTGAAGGTCAGGAAGGCACACTGTCGCCCTCTGGGGGATGGGGGACAATACAGCCGTTGTCTTGGTTTTCTTTTATTATTGCGAGGAAGTTCTCCAGTTTTGATGAGTCATAGCTTTTTGGGTTGGGAATCAAAGCCACAACCCTGGTGTTGCAACCATCGTGCTCTACCAACAGAACCACGGAAAGACTATGTCGGTCAATTCTGTCAGTGATAATGACTTATGTATGGACAACATCATTGTTAAACCCTGGGTTACATATGTAACTATGGCTACACATTTGTTGTGCAACCAGCTGTCAACAACCGCTATGGATCTATGACCATTTCATTATCGCCTACCGGATCCCACTCGAGGTGACAAGCAGCCTCATTCTCTGTCCTATCAGACGCTGCTCTTCAACCCAGCCAAGCCCTTTTCTCGTGGGGCAGGCAGCCAGAACGCAGATGTGGACCTCATGATCGACTGCTTTGTTTCCTGTTTCCGCATCAACCCAAACAACAACCAACACTTTAAGGTCAGTCAGTCTGCTCCACTCTGTTTAGTGTGCTACGGTAGTTGGAAATGTGCGTGCCGTGTTTGATACATGTTCCCATGGGGTCGAAGCGCTCCTTTTGAACACACTAGGGGGTGCAACAATGCATTTTATTCGTATCGATGCGTCAATATACGGGGCTACATTTGTATCAATGCAAATTAACTCAATGGATTGGTAGATTGGTTGTAGAGAGTGATATGAGGATTGGAACCCCTAACTTAGGGTTGAGAATGGGGAGTCAAATTGAACCCCCCCCCACCCGCCAAATGCAAGTCAGTCTGGCGACCGGGTACCCCTGTCAACCTTACCAGCCACGTTGGCAGACAGCTAAGGAGCGTACAGGACCAAAAATGATTTACCACCCCAGAAAACCTGCCGCATCTACTAAAATACACCAACGCCACAGTGTCTATAAACAGCTTGTATGTTCTAACACTCATTCCTTTACGTTGTTGGTTGTTGGAGCTTTGTGGGTAATTACGATGTTTTTCATAATCTCTGTCGTGTCTCAGGTTTACTCCAAGAGGAGACTCATTCTGTGTTGTTTATCTCCTCAGGTCTGTCTGGCCTCCTCCTCTCCCTCCACCTTTCACTTCGTGTTGGTCAACTCCCTGCACAGAATCATCACCAATGTAAGTGTCACCACCATGTTTGGCTTAGCTACAGTTGGCAGGTCAGTGATGACCCCGTTGACCTTTCCCCTGGCGGTGGCGTTCCATGGTCCTCTCCTTGCAGTCTGATCTGGACTGGTGGCCCAAGGTGGATGCTGTGCACTGCTACTCTGGAGAGCTGCGGCTGATGTTCTTCGACACTCTGAGTCGAGTGCTGCAAAGCCTTCACACACACCCTCCACTACGCATGACGCCGGTGAGGAGGACAACACACACACACACACACACACTCACGCACGCACCCTCCATTATGCATGACGCCGTTGAGGAGGACAACACACTCTCACTCTCACACACACACTCACACACACACTCACACACCCTCCACTACGCATGACGCTGTTGAGGAGGACAACTCACACACAGAACCAGTAAAATGTCTTTGCCTTAACTAAAGTAGCATGTCACTTGTCTCTGACAGAGTCAAACATTGAAAGAGAAGATGAGTCTGAAGTTCAAAGAGAAAGCCACTGATCTGGACACACGCAACTATAAGTGCCTGCTCCTGGCTCTGGTCAAGCTCATCCACGCCGACCCTAAACTAATGCTGCATGTAAGTGTCACCCAGAGTGCATACCAACACAACCCAGCCTCCGTGTGACTGGCCGGGCCCTGTTTCAATATGTGTGTGTGTGTGTGTGTGTGTGTGTGTGTGGGGGGGGGGGTTGTAGAAAACAGAGAAGCAGGCTCAGGAGATCAAGAGCAGCACGGCGGAGCTGATCACAGGCCTGGTGCAGCTGGTGTCCTTGGCCAACACAGCCCAGCTCTCCCAGGAGGCCATGGAGGTGAGGCCAGCCTCTCTCTCTCTGGCACTTTATTTCTATTGGATTCTCAGGGTCTCTGTGTGGAATTCTGGTATGTTGTATCTTATGATTATGTCTGATATGCATTGGCAGTATTACCAGGGATGACATATGTAATAATGTGATTCATATATATATATTCATACATATGTCATCTGGAAATTACAAAAAAACTAATGGAAAAGCTAAATTTTTCCCCAAGGCTGATTTCCTCAAGTCGGGAGCAAATTAGGGATATCTCCTGTAAATAATGAAAATGTTTTTGCCTGCCCAGGCTCTGTTAGTGTTGCACCAGCCGGAGACCATCGAGCTATGGAATCCTGAAGCCCCCATGGAAACCTTCTGGGACATCAGGTACACGGACACGCATTGGTTCTTCTAAACTTTGGGCCACACGTTGTGCTATATGTTATCAGTCTTTGGTTCTTCTGATCATTGGTCCATACGTTGTGCTATATGTTATCAGTCTTTGGTTCTTCTGATCATTGGTCCATACGTTGTGCTATATGTTATCAGTCTTTGGTTCTTCTGATCATTGGTCCATACGTTGTGCTATATGTTATCAGTCTTTGGTTCTTCTGATCATTGGTCCATACGTTGTGCTATATGTTATCAGTATTTGGTTCTTCTGACCTTTGATCCATACATTGTGCTGTACTTTATCAGTCTTTAGGAGATGTATGTATTGAGATTCAGTTGGAATGCTGTCCTTTTTTCGTAGCTCCCAGGTTCTTGAGCAGATTTGTGAGAAGCTGATTGGCCACCAGATGATGAACAGTACGGAGGTGCTGAAATGGTTACGAGAGATCCTGATCTGCAGGAACAAGTTCCTCCTAAAGAACAAGGTTAGTACAGGATAACTTGCATCATACTAATTAAACCTAGTCCTGGACTAAAATGCCCCTTCAATGTAGTCCATGAAAGCCATGGTTCATGCCAGGGCTGTTTTGCAGTTGCAAGTGTTAATAACGTGTCTGTCTCCTGCTTCCTCCTCGTCTCCAGGAGTGTGCCACTCAGGGCAGTGGGATCCCAGCCTGCAGAAATGCCCAGACCAAGCTGGAGGTCAGCCTGTACATGTTCCTGTGGAGCCCAGACGCTGAGGCTGTGCTGGTGGCCATGTCCTGTTTCAGGCACCTCTGTGAGGAGGCCGACATCCGCTGCTCTGCCGACGAGGTGCCTGTCCAGACCATTCTGTCCAACTACGCCACCTTCACGGAGTTTGCCTCCGTCAGCACCATGATGGCCACTGGTCAGTGAAACATCTCGTCTGCACAATATTCTTACCCGGCGTGGGTCAGATCCAGAGTTTAGTGCTGGCCAAATGCCATGTCTTCCTCTGCCCTCTAGAGGGCGTACGCTACCTTCAATTGAATGGCAATCAGCCAGTACTCTACTCTACTCTAGGCTAGTTCTAGTAATATTTATGCCTAGTTCAGCAACTAAAGTAGTAATGACCATGCAGTATGTCTCTGTGAATAAAAACAAAAGAGAAAAAGGAATGCTCAGATACAAGGCAACTCTGTACCTATTCTTCACCCATTGGGACATATATACGCCAGAGCTTAATCAATATTGTATGACAATGCCATGTAATGTTTTGGAAAACGACCAACCTCCCCAATGTATTGTTGTGTTTTATAGGTCGTTCCACCCTTCAGAGGAGAGTGATGGCTTTGCTAAGAAGGATAGAGCACCCCACCCCGGGAAACAAGGAGGTAAGATGGATTGTGTTGTTCCACTGTCCTGGTCCCTCTTATCGTGGGTTCATCTTGTCTTTGTGACCCATTTTGTCCTCTACTATGAGTGTTCAGCCTGTTTTAATGTCTTCCCTTAGGCTTGGGTGGACACGAATGCCAGGTGGGAGCAGGCCACCAAACAGATTCTCAACTTCCCTAAGAACAAAGTGGAGGATGGGCAGGTAAGACCCCTCTGTACCCTAACCACCCCTCTGTCTCCCCCTGTACCCTAACCACCCCC
>JACXGK010001269.1:31063-73655 GCA_016801125.1 Novumbra hubbsi | reverse complement strand
CCCCCCCCCCCAAACGCCACACGCAGACCCCTCTCCCGCGACCTCCGGCTAAGGAAGTGGATCCTGCGTCCATTCAGCTGCGAGAGACCAGGCAAACCTCTGGAAGCACTGTCAAACCAGGGCTGTTCTGAAACTGTGGCCACTGCCGCTGGGCTGGAATTGCGTGATGCACGGTGACAGTTGGGCTACAGAGAGCAACACGCCCCTGTTTCCTGAGTGAACATCTGCCGGTTATTGTTGAGTGACAGACTCGTCACATGTTCTGCTACGGTCACTAAGAGCTTAGGAGCAAAGCAGTGACCGCGATTCCCTGGCCAGCCGTCCCATCGGAGGTTAAAACAAAGGCAAGGTGAATTAACCCAGGCCTTCCGTCCCAAATGCCGGCCTTCGGCTCCCGGGACGCTTATGGCCACGGTCAGAAGTAGGCCGCTAGGGAGGGAACGGGGGGTGCCGTTTAGGACACGCGGCCAGTCCTCCCAGGCAGGAAAGATCTCGTTTTTCGATGCTGTGGCTACGCAGGAAACCTAGCCATTCACACAGCCATGTACTCCCATCCTGGACTGGAGGAGTGATCAGGCCTGTTAAGCGCCTGGAGGAGGGAGGGAGAGGTGTATGATGTCTGGGGAGGGAGGGAGGGAGGGAGGGAAGAGGGGGTCACTGAAATAAAAACTAATAATAATGACTTTATTTCCATCTCAAACACACAGCTGTGGGCTTCCTTCCTCTGTCTTTAATGTCTGACGAGATTAAATCTCTCTTCTCTTTTTTCTTTCTTTCCAGCCACATCTATTTCCCAAAAGAACAACATCAATATTGGTGATTGTTTTAAGTTGATAGGAAAGGAGTTTCTGCTTCTGGTTGAGCCGGACCATGGCGTTCCCTGTATTTGTGGTTATGCGCTGAGTTGTCTCTCATCCCGGCCCCGACAGCACAGCGCTGGGCTTTCCTCCATGTTTACCATGAGGACAGGAAGATGGAGCTTACCGTCGCCACCCTTCCCTACCTCCACATCTTCCAAAACGTCCCACAAATGTCCCATTTGCGAGGGTTGGTCTCATCTCAGTTTTAGTCTCATATCCATTCGGGGAAATCATAATATTACCATTTCCGATATTATTGCCATAACAATTGTTTGACCTTTGCAGTTGCATCTCATGTGGAAACATTTCAGGTAATGGAATCTAGTGCATGCTGGGAGATAATGAGGAAATATATGGGGTCCTACACAATGTATCATAGAGAATTACATAAACTATAAAACTATCATACAAGTTTGTGTATTGTTTTTAGTCAGTACGGGACATTGTGCAACACTGGTTTTATTACATGCTCAATTGTATCTACTGGCAAACAGAGAGTTTTCTGGAGATTTTCAGGAAGCTAGAACAATAGGATACTCCAACAATGACCTCCAACCTCTGACCTTTATGCTAATTTGATGCTCCATGAATGATAAGAAACCACAGACTCCTGGAAGCACAGGATCTGGCACTGATCATTCCTCCATGACCCTTTAAAATACATTATATTTTCCCCTTCTAGTCTCCCTGAAATCCCATCTATTGTTCTGATAAGAGATGATAGATAGATTGATAGAGCCAGTGGTGGCCGGTGGGGTGTTTCCAGTTAGGAGGTCTTGGATGAGCTGGGTTCAGAGGTGTTCAGGGGCCGGGGAACCATGGTGACAACACGGGTCTCCAAAAACTAAGTAGACAAAGAAGGAATTATGTTGGTATGTGTGTATGCTTTTGTGTGTGCATGCTGGCAAATGTGTTTATTGTGGCAGATATACCCATCAGGAAGCTTTTACACATTTCTTCTGTCATATAACCTCCTCACCTTTAATCTATGCTATTAATAAACAAGTCAGACTAAAAAAGGTGACGGGAAATCCCTCCAAGGATGTATGTTATCCAGGTGGTACACAGTTCTATAATGATGATTGCAGTGAAATATATCAGTGTGTTAGTTAAATCCAAACAACGTGGTTAACCTATCATTTCAGTTTAACTGTAACCTCGTGTTTATTTTGCCTCCTTCGCCCCCCGTGGTGCTGTACTTAAACAGATCGTTGAACATGTACGGGCTGTCCCCCTGGTTACCTCTCCAAATGTCTGCGTAATACAGTTACCATTCAAAATGCGTACATGCGTCGGTGTGGTGTTTTGCCGTTTGAGAGGGAAAAAGACCAGTCACTTATAACAACATAAAGTGAAGCAATACCTTAAGTGGGCTAAGAAAATGTCACTTGTAAATTTAAATTGGAGGCGTGCGCTGTCGCGGTGGGAGTGAGTAAGGAAAGGAGGGCAAAAGTTAAAAACGAACCCAATGGCTAGCGCACCGCGACAAGGAGCGCTCCGACGTGAAACGAGACACAAGTGCTCGAACAAAATCTCTCGACGCGAATTGCTGGAGGACGGAATGGCAAGATATTGCGAGAATGCCATTTGGAAGAATTCGCAGTGGAGGTATTCTACAGAGTTGCAACGGACTGATGTGCTCGTCACGTTTGCATATCGCTACTGAACTTCCCAGGACTGAGAGGTGGTAGGTGACTTGCTGGAAAGCTTGAGGAGCACCTGATTGGCAACAGGTACTTGTATATCCAACGACTGAAATGGATGACGTCTATAGCTTCTCTATATTTTCAATATTTGCGAACAGAAATATTTGGGACTATTCAAAATATTTTTAAGTGTTATCAAATATTAGAGGGGAGTAAATGACAAAACATTACACAAAAATAGCAATATTATCTAAAGGTTGATGGGGGGGGGGAAATAATCTCTTTGAAGCTGATGTAAAGGGTGAACATGGACTTTTACAGGGGAACATGGGTTTTTACAGAATAATGGATCCCTGTAACCACTGTGTGAATTCAGAACGGTATAGGACAATTTTGCCAAATTGATTACATATCCTCTACAACCCATGATCTGGAATGGACGGCTATGGACATCTGACAACTATCATTCAAATGGCATCGGGTGTGCCCTAAACCGTGTTGTCCAAGTGGGTGTGGTGGGTCACTGATACAAGGACCCACACTCAAAACTCTCCCCAATGAAGGTGACCTCCACATGGGTAAGCCTAGCATGGCTCAGCCTGCTTACTGTCCTCACATGGAACTCCCCGGTGCTGGGGTGCGGGCCAGGCCCCGGGAACGGCGTTCGCCCCAGGCCCAGGAAACTCACCCCCATGCCCTACAAGACCTCCTCTCCCAAACTTTCTGAGAACAACCTGGGCGCCAGCGGAAGGTCAGAGGGCAAGATCACACGTAACTCAGAGCGTTTCAATGAACTGGTGTGTAACTACAACCCTGATATCATCTTCAAAGATGAAGAGAAGACGCTTGCCGACCGCTTCATGACCAAGGTAAAACTCGTTCAGTGTGTCTGGCGCTTTGTTATGTTTAACCCCCTGATTTTACTCTACTTAACTAAAATGTACTCTAATTTTACCTTTACTTACTCGCCTCTGTGGGAACCAGCCTGTCCCCTCAATGGCTTTGTGTGCGTCTGTTTAATGGAAAGTAAGTCAGTGTGTGTGTGTGTGTGTGTGTGTGCGTACGTTGGTGTGTAATGGTTAATCAAGTTCAATTCTCTCCAGGCATTTACATGTGTGACCACTTCAGGGTCCAATATACCCATTGATTGGCCCGTCAGTTGACCCCGTTACTAAACACTCCACCGTGTCCCTTCCAGGGAAATTAGTGACGATAGCTCATAAGGAAAATCCATGTACAGGATGATCGGTCAACTATTGAAGTGGCTGGTTTTGTCACAATTCACACTTTCAGGATTAATTTTTAGGAACTCCAACGTAATGATGTTTCGATAGTCCCTTCCCCAAGCATTTCCAGTTTTTTTTTTTTATTTAATAAAAAAAGTTAAATAAATATAACCTAGGTGTTAAAGCGGATATGCTTCAATAATTGACCGTTTTTAGTCAGGCAAAACCAAAATATATTTGTATTTTGTCTAATTATTCTGCACAGGTGTCTTATTTGACCGTCCTTCTTTGTAGACGGGGCGTGTCTGTGTTTGGGTGGGGGTTCATGATCTCATTGAATATGACTAAAAGAACACATTCTAACTTGGGATAATTTCCTTTCAATATTTAACCAAAGTCTTTGTTGCTTGGTAATAAAACGATTCCTCAGGTTCCACTTGCCTGCCCTGTGTGTGCTTACTAGGAGGGATTCGTTGGAGAGTGCAGACAGGTAACCTTGCGTGGTGTGTGCATTAGGGTCAGGAATGCAGTATGACCATTTAAATACGATCAGGCCTTGGGGACCGAAGACGCCAGGGGCGGCGGCAGCGTCAAACACAGACTTCTCTCACATCTCGTACCTGACCTCTTAAGCATATCGAGGAAGCCACAGTGTTATGTTGGCATTTGGAGTTGAGGCTGTGGAACAATAAACCGATTGTTACCACTCACAGACGGCCGGTATTCTCAATGTCTGATGTCAAGTGTGGATCGATTAGTCTTGTAAACCCGACCCTAAACGACAGTTGGACACATTGTGGTGGACAACCCCTCTGCCTAGAGAGATCTTTGACATGGGAAAAGGAGGATACAATGGGCACACTGTTGTCATCCAACTAGCTGTCAGATACTGAACATTTACCATCGTTAGTAACATCAAGACCATTCTTCTCATTTGAGTGTAACAACAATTTTTGAATTGTTAAAGCGGTCAACCCGTGGATTCGACCCTTGTGCGGTGATGCTTCGGGGGCCTTTGTTCAGGCTGGTTTCGTATGATGTTCTGACTGTGTTCTCCTCCCTTTGAATGATTTCAATATGGAGTGGAAATCTGTGGTTGAGTGTGTGTATGCTTGTCTGATGCACAGTCTGAGGACCTGTGTGTGTGTGTGTGTGTGTGTGTGTGCGTGTGTGCGTGCGGGTCCCCCTCTCTCTGACCAGATGTGAAAGGCGTTCTTTGTGTTTGGTCTGGACACTCCAAAGGGTCGCCTATACAAAATTCTCGCCTGCTGAAGTAATGGCCCTGTCGGAAAAGCCGACTATTGTAGTTCGGTGACAATGAAACGCCTCTCTTCAATGGCATGGCGAGAAAATTGTTCTCTGTGACTCTCTCGTTTCTCACATTGCCTGTCATATTCTCATGTACATGCCGGTACACAACCCCTCTGTATCTCTGCCCTCTCCCTGAGCCTGGACCTTGCCTCCGAGCTGCACAGCCTCTCTCCAGCCAACCTCTCGCGCTCTCTTTCCTTCCTCCCGGGCTCCCGGCCTGCCTCTCTTTCTGACTCTGGCTCTTGATGTATAGCTAACAAACTCCTGGGAAGAACTGGGGGCCACTCAGGAGCCATTGCATAAGAGCTCGTTGTCAATGGAACTACTAATTTGTGTGAGAGGCTGACTGTGCGTTGTGGCGTTAGCCAAACTACTGACCGCTGGGTATTTGAGTCACGGTGGTCACATTTAGTATTGCATCTTTCCGAGGTGACACTGACTCACTGAGAAATCAGAGGAATTAAAGAATGGCCTTGCTTATTCCCTCTCCCCGCGGAAAAGGCCAAGGAATGTTGGGGAACAGCTAC
Source organism: Novumbra hubbsi (assembly GCA_016801125.1). Taxonomy (NCBI): domain Eukaryota; kingdom Metazoa; phylum Chordata; class Actinopteri; order Esociformes; family Umbridae; genus Novumbra; species Novumbra hubbsi. Next base: position 68,085 of record JACXGK010001269.1, on the reverse strand, counting down.
AGTAGCTTTGCTATGATACGTTCTGATTGTCTGAGAAAGGCTGCTGAGGGTGGCACTGGCCTTTATAACTACTGAACACAGGAGTGAGACATCTGATGATGTCAAGTCAGCCTGGATACAGACGGCTTAGTGGTATTCATATACATGGCAAGACCTCACAAACTGATGGGTGACCAGGCTGTAGAGGGAAAAAAAAGAGCACAGATTATAGGACTGAAGTTACAGAAGTGCTGTTGTATTTTCTATTGTTTTACAGACGTTGTGGATATAGTCACCCAGGGTGGCAAAGGTAGATGGCAGGATTACATCTCCACTCTGTTAGAAGCAGTTCCTTTTTTTGGTTAATGAATGATTAAAACGTAGTCTCTGGTACCTCCGCTCTAGGGTTTTGACACACATCAACAGTTCTGGAAGTAAAAAATGGTCAATGATATTTCCCACAAGATGCCTAACTAAACATTTTGGGAATTGACTAGTGTCAATGTGGATGTTAGGGGGGATCCCATAAAACTAATTTAATGACCGTGCCGTTCTAAATGTGCCCCGCTACTCCCTGCATGTGCCTCAGCGCTGTAAAGACTGCCTCAACAAGCTGGCCATAGCCGTGATGAACCACTGGCCAGGGACCAAGCTACGGGTCACCGAGGCCTGGGACGAGGACGGACACCACCCGCCGGACTCCCTCCACTACGAGGGACGGGCGGTGGACATCACCACCTCGGACCGCACACCAGAGAAGTACGGCATTCTGGCACAGCTGGCCGTGGAGGCCGGCTTCGACTTTGTGTACTACGAGTCCAAGTACCACGTTCACTGCTCCGTCAAAGCCGGTAGGTCAGAGGGCCGGCGTGTATTCAAGACGAACACGCGGCTTTTGAACTTGTTTTCAAACGTGTGTGTGTGTGTGTCATTATGTTGCTTGTTGATTCTTATCATGCAACTTGCATTGCTACAGTGGGTTGTATGTCAGTTCCGCAAAAAAAGATACAGTATTTCAGTGATATTACAGCGGCTTCTTCTCAACTGATTCCCCCCTCCCCCAGATCACTCGGTGGCAGTAGAGAAGGGAGGCTGTTTCCCAGGCTGGGCTCGGGTGACCGTGCCCGGAGAGGGACAGAAGACCCTGGACACCCTGGAACCTGGGGACCGAGTGATGGCCCTGTCCCAGTCAGGGCACCTGGTCCTCAGCCGTGTCCTTCTGTTCCTGCACAGGGACCACGAGAGCAGGTCCACCTTCCTGGTGCTGAGGACACAAGACGGCCACCGCATTGCCCTGACTCCGCACCACCTGGTCTTCCTCTCCACCCGTTACGAGCTCCACCACGGTGAGTACCGAGCCCGCTTTGCCAGTAGGGCCAAGCCGGGGGACTATGTGCTCATCCACGGGGCCGACGGCCGAGCACATCCCACCAGGGTCACGTCCACGTCCCGGGAGGAAGGGACAGGCGTGTACGCACCCCTGACGGAACACGGCACCCTGTTCGTGGACGGTGTGCTGGCATCTAGCTACGCTCTCATAGAGGACCACAGGCTGTCACACTGGGCCTTTGGGCCCCTGAGACTGTTGCTCTCCTTCACCCAGCTGGTTCGGGGGGAGGGCACACCGCGAGGAGTGTGGGCCCCGAGGGCCAAGAGTGAGGGCCCCGGGACACACCTTCCCTGCGAGCTGAGAGCTTGGGTAAATCAGACACTCTGCAGCCCAGGCATGGATATGAATGCAAGCACTTCAGAGAGACAAAGAAGCCGAACCTGTGGCCCCCCGAACGGAGAGACGGACCGGGAACACCGTGGCTCCGGGGGGGACAGAGTTTCAGGTGTGCACTGGTATGCTAGGCTGCTACACAGGCTTGGGCTGTTCTTTCTGGACCCCGAGATGTTTCATCCTTAGGTTAAAGGCACTATAGGTTTACCTTTGGTACCTCCTTACTACTGATAATATTTACACTGTTTTTCTCATAATTCCTATTCCGTTACATTCACGCGAATGCGTTTTTTATTGTGCCAAGTCGATGTAAAACTATATGCACCTCTAGGGTATATCTGCATTTTACTCACTGCTATATGCCTTATAATGTATTTATGAATATTTTATTTCCTCTTTTACATTAGTTAATATGTTCAGTGTTGGTTAGGGTGCAAAGCCTTTTCAAAGATGTTAATAACAAGTACATTTATGAGAAATGGACTTGCTGTAACAGAATCAACATTGTGTTTTGTTTGTGTATGTGTCCTATTTAGATATATATATATATGCATATATATGCCCACACAGTGGTTTAATTATATGATTGATTTATTCAGAAAAAATGAGGAAATATGAGTATGTCGTAGAAACAATAAAAGCTTTATTTTTGTACCTTCATAATATATAAATGTAGCAATTTATTGTAATTATTATAACTAAGGCTCCACTTGGTATTTGTTAAAATGTCTTTGAAAGTGTAATTAAACAAATAATAATGCGTTCGTCCTGTTTAAATTATCCATGTTAAAGGGGCCTAAGATTGTTACTGTACTACATTCTCCATTGAAACTTTCTCACCTGTCAGTCTATCCGGTTGCCTTAGACCCTTGCAGTAATATCCCTCCACCCTAAATCTGCAGATTTTCCATGTGGACTTGCAAATTATCTTCTTCTCCGGTCTCATTCAGTAAATGAATGGTGAGACATGTCCCCAAAACATGTCTACATAGCTCCCTTCAAAATCTTTATTGCAGAGGACTAAGTTAGACGAAAGAACTCTGACCGTGGTCTACAGTCATATCCGTGGCTCAACAACTCCACTTGGAACTATTGCCCCCTTGGTCCATGTGTACTGTGGCAGAGAGGATTAAACCTCAGACATCCAGCAGAACTGGTGGCCTAGTCAACAGTAGTTAATAAGAAACTCAGACAGACTTAAATTTACATCCCAGGTTGCCCAATCATGCTGTGTTGATCTAAAGTATATTTTCCATCCTGGCACATTGAATCTTTATGCTTTGAATCTCCCAAGTATTTTACAAGTGTAGGCTGCAACAAGGTTATACACCCCCTTGTGGAAGACCTGACCTCATACTTTTTAGCTTTTGCGTATGTCTGTGTTGTAACTCAGTAATATTAACATTGTTTGATGTATAATTAAAATTATACAAATATACACTGCTCAAATAAATTAAGGGAACACGTCATCATTACAGTAACACCAAGGCAATTAAACTTCAGGGATATTAATCTGTCCAATTAGGAAGTATAAGCGATTGTAAATCAATGTCATCTGTCTTGGTGCAAATGAAAGCTACGACAGGTGCTTTGGAGAGGCAACAGCAAAACAACCCCCAAAATGGGAATGGTTTTGCAGGTGGTGGCCACCGACTATTGCTCTCTCCACATCTTTTATGGATGATTCTTCTTTAGTTTTGCATTTTGCTTGTGTCCTTACTAGTCACAACTAGGAGCATGAGGCGGTACCAGCAGTCCATTCAGGTTGCACAGGTAGTCCAGCTGGCACATCTATACGTGCCACCGCAAGAAGGTTTGCTGTGTCTGCCAGTACACTCTCAAGAGCACGGAGGAGACACCAGGAGACGGAACGTTACACAAGTAGGGCCGCAGAAGGGCATCCACCCAGCAGCTTTGTGCGATCAGGGGGAGCACCGCCAGAGCTCTACAAAATGTTCTCCAGCGGGCTACTGGTGTGCATGTTTTTGTCAGAAACAGACTCTTTGAGGGTGGCATCAGGGCCCGACCTCCTATAATGGGACCGTGCAGCTCAATTGGCATTTGCCAGACAACAGCCTGAGCACATGTGACAGACCTGAAGGATTCTGGAGATACCGTGGTGAACGTTATTCTTGGGTGGGATTAGTATCTGCCTAGAGGAAATCTGGCTTTGTTGTTGAGAAGATAATCTATTTAGGATCATATTTTGGAGCTTGTGAAGAGAATTGAACCTGGTTAGTGATTTGTGCAAAATATGATCAACAAGCTAAAATTAAAGAGCAGGTGTGACAGGTTGGGAAAGGTGTACAACATCTAATAAGGGAGCTAAAAAGGAAACAGAAGGAATGCAATTGTTCCGGTTAGTGTTGCGTAGGGTTAGACAGCTGTGAAGGTATTCATCCAGGGGATTATCCTTGAGCTGGAGGGGGCAGATGGAACGCACACATACTCATCAAATCAGACCAATGGGAGACATCCACAGAACATAATACCACCCACCTCTGATCATCACTGACAAATCACAGCAGATTGCCACTGAATCCTGACCAGCCCATATCCTCTAAAAGCCAATCCAATCGGCTGATTGAGAGTTGGGTAATCCTGTCAGGGCCTTCAGCATCTTAATCATCTATTTTGCTAGGAAAACCAAACCGTCAAAATCAACTATCAATGGATTGTACCCGAGAACAAAATCTTTGAGCAGATATTTGAAAACCAATATGGACACTCAATAGTCAAAAATCTGGGTCAGATTATGTGTTGATAATGGTAGTGAGACACACATTTCTATTCATGCATTTAACAAAGTTAAGATTTGGTAGAAAATGTTGGGACATTTGGGTTGCTCACATCGTTGCAAAACAGTGTGCAATCTTGCATAATTTATCACATTTGCTCAACTAACAGGTACTCTAATGTACAAAGATCCAACATTCATAAGCATGATATTTTATTTGTTTGTGAGTTGTAGACCAATGACGCATAGCATCAAGGCCTTGAATTTGACGCAAACTTTGATACACAAATCACAAAAAAAATACTGCCAAGACTAGATTAATTATATGCAAGGATTTGCAGACAAAAGACAGAGCATCTGATCTAAGAACACTGCTGCACTTGACATGGTTGTAGGTAGAAAGAGGTGGATTTATTAATCAGAAAAACAAGCAAAATCAACAGGGACATTCTGCCTTCATAGTGCATGGCAAAGAGAACAGAAGTCACCACACATAGCTATAATCCACTAAGGGCCGGTGCTATAGAATGCAACAGTAACATAGTAGGACTCTAGGAGTACTGAAGGTGCTTACTGATGGCAAGAAGCTTACTTGCTCAACAGAAGGATTTAAGCTGCCCATCAGTGAGGGGGGGAAAAGGCAAGTGAAGCATGGAAAACTAAACCTCTCAAATGCCTCCAGCTAGATGGATAGCTGATCAAGTCCCCAACTTAACAGATAATTCAATGTGGTCGGAAATACATCTAGGCCTTTTGAACGTGGCATCCAAATAATGTAGTTTCACTACAAACACCTGAGCACAGCACACATCTCTATTCTATACATTTACAACGTGCGTGAACATTCACCAGGCAGTTTTGCTTTGCGTTGAGGTATAAGTACCTCTATCAGGCTTATGATCTGATTTTGTTTAAAAAAATAATTTCCAAACTCTTGTCCCACACCCTCTTAAAACATTGTATGGTAGCTTCAACTCATCGAATTAATTTGTATAGACAGGATGATCTAGTAAAAAGTCTAAACCTGACAAAGTTATAACTACGATCGCTTGTTGAATAGAGCAAAACTACTTAGCCAGCAACTTCAAGAGACGCGCACACAATCCTTAGACATGAGAAATGTTGGACGTTGTTGTTATTAGCTTGCTAGAACGAAGCTAGCAAGAAGCAACTGACGGAACACACACGGACACACTCGTGTGGATGTGTTCTATGTAGTCCCAAGTGATGGTGATCCGGGCAGGAGTAGATTGCTAAAGTTCAAGGAGTTAGGTGTAGAAAACATTTTTCTAATATTGCCTGAAGGTATAGCAAGCTAATACATCGAGATATTGCCCAATTTTAGATAGAATATCGGTTGCAAACTTAGCTACAGCAATCTACGGACCAGCAAGCTGCAGAGAAGCTAGCTAGTGCCGTTGGCTAGCTAATTTAGTTAGCGTCAACTACTAAACAACCCCCCCTCTTTCGGGACATCAGGATATCAGTTTGGATTTTTTCTGGAATATTGTCTATCAATTTATACTCGTTCGCCAATGCTTTTTGCTGACCTATTTTCACGGCGTGTAATCAACTGACCATTAACTCTGCCTCTCCAGTTCCGTGGCTGGTTGGCTAGCTACGCTAGTTATCCAGCCTGCCACCCGCCGTGCACTTCCCCCACTCGCCTCCTTCAGCCGGCTAGCTACAGCTAGCCCGCTAAGTAGAATGAGACGAGCGTCAACCATTTAATTGTATAGCCGGCTACAGATATGGATTGTTCTGATGTATGAGGAAACAACAATCACGTTGTAGGTGAGTCTTTTGGTGGAGTAACATCACTTACAAACTTGGCTGGCTTTTCTACTATTTGCCTGACCTTCGCTAGGTAGGTATGTACATAAGTCAGCTAGCTAACATTAGTGATAAGAATGGCTCTACGCTAAGTTGCCAACCTACCCAGCTACTTCGACTAACTGGGCAGGATGGCATTATTGATGGCAACCGAATTTATAGGAATTACTCACCTAACGGTAGTAATAATTAAGTGTTATGTATATGCTAAGTCAACCAACCAAACATGTGTATAGTTACTGACCACATACATTCCAACTGCGTAGTAAGCCCCAACCGTGTGAGTACTGTAAGGTAGTTGGCAGGCGATCTATCTTGCTTCCTAGTTAGCTATCGTAGCTACGTTTGTTAGCTTACTCAACGGTTAATTTCCAAAAGCTTTTTGGGTTGACGTTTTGGGACACTCGTTTTAGTTAGTTATCTAAGCTTAGCTATTATGTTAAGTTTCTAATCATTAGTCAGGAAAGTGTACACTTGATTGCTATTAGCAGTTATACAAGTTCGTTGTTCTGCAGTATACTAGGTTATAAATCAGAGCTCATTCAGGCTGGCTAGTTAGCCATAATTAATTGTAAAATGGCCTACTACTTCTCAACCACTAACGTTAGCTGGTTAACTTGCTGGCTGACTAGTCTTGTGCTAACCAAACTCGATCTTATTTTCGTTCGTTATCTGAAATACACTGTAAACTTAGTTACAAAATAAACTGCTTTGTCAGTAGGCATTCAACGATGTGGTTTGTTTATAGTAATCATCATGTCGTAACTGATGTATTCTAACAAAATAGTTATTGGGGACGGGATGGCAACATGGCTAACTATTTAACGTTACAACATAGCCAACCTCAATCATGTATATTACAAGAGACAATGCAAGATACGTTTCCTTGCGCGCTGTGGTCGAAATCGCATTTAATACTTTTTTTCAAGTTATTTGAAACATTAATATGCTTGATACATAATTGTACGTGTGGTTAATGTCCTTCTAGTGTTAGACAGTGTATAGGCCCAGAATAAACACAATCTAAGGTAGTAGGTAGAGAAGGGTTGAATTGTTGTACAGTTTTTTTCAGTGTGGGGAAATTGCCTAGTATCCCAAACATTCACTTTAGAGGCATATACTAGTTACTGTATGGGATTTCACACATTGATGTTCAAATAGCATCTTCTTTATTTTCATGGCAAATCTCCCCCTGGAGTCTGTTTAAACAGGCTTGCTGTTGAAACAGGTAGTCCAATAGGTTTATTACAGGAGTGTTTGAGAGATTGTTACTGTTCTGGTCCAAATACGTTAGAAAGGAATGTGTTACTTATGTGGGTGCTCATTGTGCAACACATGCAATTGTGTGTTACCTAAATATGTGGAGGTAAGTTGCATATCATTTATTGTTTGCTGACAGTTGAAAATAATGTAAACGTTTCATTTCTGTTTTTCCATTATTTTGAGGTTATATAAAAAAAAAGGAGCAATACCCCCTTTCGGTAGCTGTACAGTAATAGTGTGTAATGCGGTATCTCTCCATTTTGGAGCTCATTTGTGCTGCAGTTATTACTGTTAGTGGCATAGACGCAACATTCCGTAATTTCAGGTATTGCCCAAACCCTGCATCCATATTTTAGTTCTCCATTCTGCCAGCTCTGGTCTCCCTGCCGTCCCACTCCTACATAATGGCAGCTGGCGCTTGGCCCTGTCAAAGCTTTTCTGTCTGGTCACCCCAATGCTGTAACCAGCGTTTACTTTTGAAACTCTGCTTTCCTAGAGAGTGTTCAAGGAAACTTCACAGCCTCACTTTATTTTACTTCCTTCTAGCACTCAACTTCCTAATAGCTTCTTCACTGAGTAAGATGTACTTACTACAGTAGTGGGTTGAGAAGGGTTGTGTTGTCCCACCCTAGCTGTATTACGATGAAAGATCTGGATAAGTGTGTTTAATGTTATTGCTTTCATTCAACATTTTGCTGAAACTTGTTTGCTTTTAACTTAGCACACCTCTTGGACGCTGGCGTCGTAATGATACGTCTTTGGAATTGTATGTTTTCCATTGTTAGCAAATATGCATTAACTGCTTATGCAAACTTAGTTATATTTTTACTGTATCTTTATTCCTTACAATTTGGCGGAACTATGCTTCATATTGGTACGGCGTGAGCACGATATTCACTGTTACAACAGGAAGTAATGTACACGGAAGTTGTATTTTCTTTGTGTATCTCGGTTTAGGGTTGTTTTATTTAAAGAAAACAACATTTCAGTTCCTATATTTTGTTATTTTTCATACATGACTTGTGCGGGTTTGGATTAGGCATTGCAAGCAGAAAAGATCAAAATGTCTTAAAACATTTCTAAGATGATTAGCTACTCAACCACACGCTATTTTAATGTAAAGAGTTTGCGAATCCCGGGTAACGAGCTAGTACTTTGTTAACGACGTAGCCAGCTTGCTACCGTTAGCGGTTTCAACTACATTTTGGACATAAACAGCCATATTTATTCCGCTAGATTGGATCGCGGTTAATCGGTGACGTGTATCAGAATGAGGCATTTAATATCCGAATGCAAATAGCTAAAGGTTTGTATTGAAACTGCTTCACAGTAGTTAACCAACTAACGTTAAGTAGTAATATTTATACAACTTACTCTTGACACTCGTCTGAGGTTACAAGCTAGCCAAACCAGCTAGCTGACGTCGGCTATCTGTTTTATTATCTAAGCTAGCTAGCAAGTATACTGCAGCAATGTTTGTGAAATGTAGGGGTTTTGCTGGGCACGAAAGGAAATTGATTCAGACTGGATTATGCGATTAAACGTCAGATAGCATAACCGTAACGGCAGGCAGTTGTTTTTTCCCGCGTTAGTCTTCTGTGGTAAATAATGTTAAACGTTACATTTAGTGTACCGTTGTGTATTTTTGGTAGATAATAATGTATCAGCTATATCATTAGGTGACATTATTCTTTGTTTGACCATGTTTTAGGTCTCTGTCAAGGAGATAAAAACATCAGGAGGGGGGATGGACGAGCAGAAATCGAACTGCGAAGAAAATGACTCTGAACCTACAGGTACCCATGATATCCCTGCCTTGGTGCAAACTTTTTTTTTTTTTGCTTCAGAGTAAAACATTTATGTTGATCATTTCAATATTTTTGTGATGGGGATTTTCATTCCTTGGCATATCAATCAGTTGTAGACAAATGCTGGAGATTCTTAAAACGTTTAGATCCATATAATGTTGATTTCACTCCCAGCCGATGACGGTGCCCCTAAGGAACAGCCAGTCCCCTCTGAGGGGGAAACAACAGCCCCCCTGGCCGCAGAGGACCCGTCGGACACTGCTGCCACCTCCAGCTTGAATGTGTAGGTCCCTTCTCAAAGGCACTTTCTTCAACACATAAAAAAAAAAACATTTATTGGCATATTACTATACCTATATATTCACCCGTCATACATCCAGATGACATGGTCCAATCAACATATAGTTTAAAAAAAAAAAGAAAAAAAAAGCCAAGTCCTATTGTGACTCTGACAAGTAATTTTAGTCCTCGTTAACCCCGCCCGTTATGAGTTGTTCATATCTACTCTCTTGCGTTGTGCCTTTCTGCACAGGGAGAGCAGTGTGAGGGCCTGTGCTCTTTGTAACTGCGTCGAGCGCAGTCTGCACGGACAACGGGAACTCCGACATTTTGGGCACTCTTCCTCCCGACCCGTCCCGGAGCCCTCGCCTTCCTCACTGCCGGGGCCCGGGAACGATGACCTGTCTTCCATGGGGTTCTCTGCTTCCGAAGCGTCAGGCGTGGCGGCGCTCTTTGACGACACAGGTTGGTGTTGAAACTCGGCACCTTCTGATTTTGTTGTTCAGTCGCTATGGACGGCGACAGGTCTGAAGCGTCTTGTTCCAGTGGCGTTCCAGTAGATCGTGTTTTTGGTTCAACATGGGGCTATCTAGTTAAAGTTTGGTTTAGGCAACACGGTAAATGTTTTGAGTCATTTTGCTTTTAGGACAGGAGTTGCAGTGTGCAAAGAGGGCATCTGTTTTCTGGGCTATTTTCTTGTTCGTTTTATTGTATCTGCATTAATGAACTGTTGCCATAATTGTTTACTTGTGTTGTAGTTTGATACAAACTAAAGTTTTTGTTCACCAGCCATTCTGGCAGGTAAATGAAACGAGTCCCCCCCCTCCCCATTATGTCTTTAAACACAATTAAAAGTGGTGTAGTGTTTGTGATAACATGTGTTCCTATAATGCTTTATTCTTGTGTACCTCAAGCAAACAACATCACAGGTGATCAAAATGTTTTCTCAGTACTTTGAGAATGTTTCCTCTCTGGCGCCACTAGCTTGTTTCGAACTCTACGTCTGTAACCTGATGTCAAATACAAAAAGTAGATGTTCTGAAGACAGGGAACGAATCATTGCACATTCTACTCCGCTGTGTGTAGATATCCCAGCTGGTCTCATGACTGTTTTTGAGTTTGCTCTTTCTGCTTTTTGCGGGGAGAGCACCGCAGCAAACCCGTCTAATATCGGGTGACGACCGCTAGCGCATCGCAGAGCCTAGGTTGCCCCGGCAACCCCAACTGTTTAATGTGAATGCGGACGGTAACGCGTGACGGTCCTGTGGTTGACAGGGGGTTTCTGGGTTCACCACTGGTGTGCTGTGTGGTCGGAGGGAGTGAGGCCGGCCGCGGGGGCCGGGGAGGAGCTGGAGAACGTGGACAAAGCCGTCATCTCAGGGACACAGCGGGTAGGTTGGATGGACAGCGACGTGCCAGCACGTCCTAGCAATAAACCTCTCGGCTCCCTTCAGAGGTGCAGTGCATGTTGGGAAACGGTGGTGGTCTCAGCTGTAACTTCTCCTTTCGGGCGTGTGTCTTTTAGCCGTGTGAATACTGCAAGCGTATGGGCGCCACCATTCGATGCCACGTCGAGGGCTGTTCCCGGTTCTACCACTTCCCGTGCTCCGCTGCCAGTGGCTCCTTCCAGTCCATGAAGCAGCTGGCGCTCCTCTGCCCACAGCACCTCCACAAGGCCGAGGAGATGGGTGAGGAAACTGCCTTCCGCCAGGGTTTGGTCTGGACACGCCCCTTTACCGGGCCTGGCCAAAATGGTGGCTTAACTATTGTAGTGTTGGTGTTCTGGTCCAACAAGCGTGTGGCGGGCTTGTTGATCGGGCTGGTTTGCTGAGTGTGTCCGGTCTCCGTTTCAGTGGGCGAGGAGGCGCGCTGCGCTGTCTGCGACTCCGCCGGGGAGCTGCTCAACTTGCTTTTTTGTACCGGTTGCGGTCAGCACTACCACGCGTCTTGTCTGGAGATCAGCGCCACGCCCATCCAGAGGTCCGGCTGGCAGTGCCCAGAGTGTAAAGTATGCCAGACGTGCAGGCAAGTCTTTTCTGTTCCAGGAACCTCCTTCATGTGCCCTGGTTGCGAAGACGTTCAAAAGCATCCTGAATGCTTTTGAACGTCTCGCACGCTCTCAGTTATTAGGAACGGTGCTTTCCTGGTCGTGTGACCGTACCACCTCTTGTGGGGTTTTCTCCCTCGACCCTAATACGACACGCCTGATTATAATATTCAGCCGCACGTAAATGCTAAATCAAGCCGCGGTGAGGCCGCGCAGGTCCCCGGAGGGTAACGTCCCGTTGTTGTCTTCCAGGCATCCGGGGGAGGACTCCATGATGCTGGTGTGTGACGCCTGTGATAAGGGCTACCACACCTTCTGTCTGCAGCCGGCCATGGACTCCCTTCCCTCGGACACGTGGAAGTGCAGAGTAAGAGCGCCGCCCGCGGCGGTCACGTGTCATGTGTGAAGACGTGTGTGGTTTGGTTCTGTTTGCCTGTGTGACTGACCCGTTGAGTCCTCCCCCACCTCAGCGCTGTCGGGTGTGTTCAGACTGCGGCACCCGGGGTCCTGCTCTGCCCGGCTCGGCCCAGTGGTTCGACAACTACGCCGTGTGCGAGGGCTGCCAGCGGAACCGCAGCTCCACGTGTGGCGTCTGCTGCCGAGCCTCGGATCCGCCGGTCCCGCTGCCCCGCTGCGGCCTCTGCCTCCAGTACGTCCCCCCCCCCCCCGGCGTGTCCCAGCCGCCCGCGTTGGCGCCTCCTTCTGCCCCTCCTTGACCGGCTCTCTGTCCCCCCCCCCTCCCCAGGTGGGTGCACAGCGAATGCTCCTCGCCGTCTGTGCCGGCCGGGGAGAAGCGCGTCTGTTCGCTGTGCCGAGACGGGGCGCCACCTCCGCCGGACCCCAGCGAGCAGACGACCGTCGTCAAGGTGCCCGCCATGGAGACTGAGGGGCCCGAGGGGACGTTGGGTGGACAGGCGGACACTATTGCCGCGGCAACTGTTCAGGGGGACGCGGCTGTAGGACAGATGGACGCGTGTGAGGCGACTCTGGGCCAGATGGACGCGTGTGAGGCGACTCTGGGCCAGACGGACGCGTGTGAGGCAACTCTGGGCCAGACGGACGCGTGTGAGGTGACTCTGGGCCAGACGGACGCGTGTGAGGTGACTCTGGGACAGACGGACGCGTGTGAGGCGACTCTAGGCCAGATGGACGCGTGTGAGGCGACTCTGGGACAGACGGACGCTTTGGAGGAGGTGCCTGTAGAACCCGCTCAGATCGGGACGGACGAGGAGGTGCCCATGGAGCTGGGTGTGTTGTGTTTTGCTTGATTTAGTGACTGTTAGTTGTCAGAGCGTCGGTGTATGAGGAGCGCATCAACGGCATGCAGGGAGAGGGGGGGGGGCATACAGTGTGTCTGGGATGAAGGAGAGGCTGATGTAGCAGTCCAAGCAAACAAACCTGTTATATGTTGTTTATTATCCGTTGCGATCACAGTAGCCGTTCAGACTGAGTTAAACCCAGAGATGCTAACTAAGGATGCTAATGCTAGGCTTCCTGTGGTTGCAACTGTCCTGCCAACAATCCTGTTATTTGATAAGTAGCGTGCTTGGTGTTTGGTTCTGTAGCCAGTCATTCTCACCTTAATGAAACCGATGTTGTTTTCTCTAAAAGGGACGAGTGCTGAGGTGATCGAAAGCCCTCTTGTGGAGGAGAGTAGTGTCACGGAGGAGGTTCCTCAGCAGGAAACCGAGGAGATCCCCACAGAACAGCCCGCTGTCCTCCCAGAGCAGGCAGAAGCACATGAAACGGAACCTCAGGAGCCCTTTAGTTTACCTGTGGTTTTTCTGGAGCCCACCAAACCTCAACCCCGGGTCACCCCGGCACCTATCCCCGAGTCCCCGGAGTCTCCGGAACAGCAGGCACCGCAGTCACCGGAGCCGGCGCCAGTGGTGGAGCTGGGCCCTGTGTACAGGAAGGAGAAGCCGAAGCCGAGGGAGGTGGTTAAGCTCTCAACGGAGCAGCTGCCCGCGCAAGAAAAGGCAGAGGAAGAGGAGAGAAGTGCTGAGGGCGTGTCGACATCCAGACCGTCCATTCGGGAATCGCCAGAGTCACCAACTCCGCCCATCCCCACGCCAGAGGCGGAGCCTGTTTCCATGCAAACGGATGAGGTGGGGCTTAAGGAGGAAGCTGCGAGAAACCTAATGGAGGACTGCTCAGGGTCTCCTGCTCCACAGGCGGAGGTGAAGGAGGCTGCTCCTTGTGCTGTGGAGATGGAGGACAGGGCCACTCAGTCAGAGGAGGAGGATGAGTTTGGAGAAGAGGAGGAGGAGCCCAGGAAGGACGCAGAAGGAGAGGGTCGACTTAGTCATCCAAGGAGGGTCAAGATTAAAATAGAGCCCCAGGACCCTACGGAGGAACAGGAAGATACGAAGCCTGATCACCTCCTCCTGGATGAGATGTCCAACCAGAGCCACCCGAGTCACGGGGATGAGAGCAGCTCTGGGTTCCTGGGTTCCCCAGCCGAGGCAGAGCCTGACGCACAGGTCAGAAACCAATAACCTCATGGTTCTATACGTGCAGCGTGTTTACCAGTGTTGGTCCGTGTCTGTGTTTAGCTGTGCGGTGTGTTGTGAGTAAAGTGTGGGTTCCCTGTGCTGGGAGTAAAGTGTGGGTTCCCTGTGCTGGGAGTAAAGTGTGGGTTCCCTGTGCTGGGAGTAAAGTGTGGGTTCCCTGTGCTGTGGCAGCTCTCCATGGAGCTCAGTCTGATGCCCACCGGCCGCTCCCGCTCTGACTCCCTGCTCACGGAGACGGACGACTCCCTGCCCTTTGACCCCCTTAAGCCAGACGGGGAGAAGAAGAGGAGAGGCTCGCCCGGCCGCTCCCGGGTCAAACAGGTACGTCCCAGCAACCCGTCTGTTTTCCTTCCAGGGGGGAGGGTCTGTGCTTGGGGTCTGTACGGGTGGTCTGTGCTTGGGGTCTGTACGGGTGGTCGTTGGCGCTGTGTGACACAGTTGGTCCTTTCAGGGTCGGGGCAGCAGCAGTTTCCCCGGGAAGCGCCGCCCCCGAGGGGGGGGCGGTGGAGGCGGGGGTGGGCGTGGCCGTGGCGGGAGGAACCGTTTCAAAGCCATGGCCTCCTGCATCGACGCCTTCCTGGTGAGTTCACTCAGCATTTGTCTACAGGAACACTTTGGCTTGTTTGACGTGTGTAAGACGTGAGTATCTGCTGAACGATGGGAATCTTCCAGGTTTGTGTTCAGCATGTGTGAGTGGGAAGAGTTTTCCCCCGTCAGTCTCCAAACCCCCGAACAGCTCTCAGCCTGGGTCAGGGGCTGTTCGGGTCATCTTTTATGCTCAGAGGCTGAATTGAATGTTCTTTTAGTTTGCCAGCTCACAGAATTGATCCAGCCACCTTTCAGTTACTGGCCCAACTTCATGACCCCTGAGGGATCGTGCGGTGATCCCACGTACCCAGTCTGACCGAGGCTGACATGGAAATATGCCCCCATGAAAACAGATGGAATGGGCGCCTTTGTATCTGTTAGAGGCGCCGAGCGGGAGATTTCTAATCGATGCAAAATGGAATTAGAATGACTAAATGAGGTTGCCTTAACGAGAAATGATCTACCAATATCGACTTCAGGTCAAGACGGATCCCGATGTTGCCAGATGTGATAAAGAATCCCAGCAACATGTTTGTCTAGCAGCCTCTCTGAGGCCCCAGTGGAGTCTGGGCTTGGTGCTTTCTGTCTTTCTGGATAAGCTGGTGCCTATTGGAAGTTTCATCTGAATCTGAAGCTAGTTGATTTCCCCCCCCCAGCTGAGCATGACCGCGGCAGACTCTGGACTGAACAACAACAAGGAGGAGGAGGAGGGTGAAGAAGATGAGGCTATGCAGAACACGGTGGTGCTTTTCTCCAACACAGATAAATTTGTCCTGCTTCAGGTACTGTGGGCTAATTCTGGCTTTGTGCTTTTCAGTTTGACATTTTCCGGTGGCATTTACCATGTCTGACAGGCTTCTACATCTCAGAAAATCCTCTGTAACACAAGATGACATAGTTTTTCCTTCTTCCTCGTCTCTCTCCACCATCTATTTCCCCTTTTATCTCTCTCTCTACCTCTCCCTCACTACCTTTCTCTCTCTCTCCACCTCCCGGCGCTCTCCGATCTCTCCCCCTCTATCGTCTCTCTGTCTCCTCCAGGACATGTGTGTGGTGTGTGGTAGTTTTGGGAAGGGTGTTGAGGGACAGCTGCTGGCCTGTGCTCAGTGTGCCCAGTGTTACCACCCCTACTGTGTGAACAGCAAGGTAAGCGTTTCCCCTCCATTTTCTACCAGGGCCTGTTAGTTGACCCCTCCTCCAGAACCTGCGTCTGTTAGTTGACCCCTCCTCCAGAACCCGCGTCTGTTAGTTGACCCCTCCTCCAGAACCCGCGTCTGTTAGTTGACCCCTCCTCCAGAACCTAGTTCCTAGTTCTAGTCAGAACACCTAATTTTCATGACCAACGTTTTGTAACCCCCCCCCACACACACAGATCACTAAGATGATGCTGCGTAAGGGCTGGCGCTGTCTGGAGTGTATCGTGTGTGAGGTGTGCGGTAAAGCCTCTGACCCGGCCCGCCTGCTGCTCTGTGACGACTGTGACGTCAGCTACCACACCTACTGCCTGGACCCGCCGCTGCACACCGTCCCCAAGGGGGGGTGGAAATGCAAATGGTGAGACCCTTCCCCGGACCTTCTCATCCCCGAGGGCTTGTCTGGTCCAGAGAAACATCTGGGCCCCCACCCAACCCCTGTATGCTGGATACTCCCTGTTCGTTACTGACTCCAAACAAACACACACACACACCGTTCCATCGCTGGTGTGCCTGAACCTCCGTAGTGGATGACCACAGGGATGTAATGTAGGTTCTTCTCCCCTGGTCCTCGATGCCCTTCGTGGGGTCCAGGTGCGTCTCCTGTATGCAGTGTGGCGCCAGCAGTCCCGGGTTCCACTGCGAATGGCAGAACAACTACACCCACTGCGGGCCCTGTGCCAGCCTGGTCACTTGCCCCGTCTGCCGGGAGAACTTCATGGAGGAGGAACTGCTGTTGCAGTGCCAGCACTGTGACCGGTGGGTATGCCCGTACACACACACACACACACGCGCATGTCAGGTCGTAAGTGCCGTGCCCCCCTTCTCGGGTCGCCATTTGCTGCGTATTTGTTTCCGGTACGTTCCGTGCCTTGTGGAGGCGTCACGATGTGGTGCGTCTCTCCTCCGCCCGCAGGTGGGTGCACGCCGTGTGCGAGAGCCTGTACACCGAGGACGAGGTGGAGCAGGCGTCCGACGAGGGCTTCGCCTGCACCTCCTGCACCCCCTACGTCCCCAAGCCCTTAGGTACGTGTCCCCGGGGGGGAAGACATGCCATGGGGAAGGGCTGAGTCAGTGGCCCAGTGCGATGTTTGTCCCGTGTTTCTCACAATGTCTCTGCCCGTCCGCAGTGACCATGGATACCACCTACATGACGGCCATGAAGATCAAAGAACCCGGTAGGTAGTTCACCTCCCCTTGGTTTGAGGAGCCGCTCCGTCTCCCCCGCGGCCCTGACTTGGCCCGTTCACTAACGGTCCATCGCCCACTGCTCCTCCGTCCCCCAGAGCCTCAGTTCTACCGGCTGGAGGGGGTGTGGCTGACGGAGACGGGCATGTCCCTGCTCCGCAGCATCTCCATGTCTCCCCTGCACAAGAGACGTCAGCGGCGCTCCCGGCTAGGCCTGTGTGGAGACGGCGGGCCCGACGGCCTGGAGCTGAAGGAGGGAGACGGGGAGGAGGGCAAAGGTCAGTGGGCTGGCAGGGGCGGCATGCATGGTAGCGTGGGATGATACGGATCTTTGGGGTCGGACTTGGGCTCCTCTCGCGTGAGTCTGAGGTTCCGGGGTCGTATGTAAATGGATGTGTGCTTGGAACAACTTGTTGCCGGCGCTGACTTCTGATAGCTGTCTGCTTCCGTGCGCGCCGTTTGTGTTGGAGGGGTTTTGTTTCTTAGAAGTGATGCCCTTCCTCTTGTTCTTGTTTTTGCATCTGCTTTTTCGGTCTTCCTCTGTAATAAGCCTGAGTCTGTCTGTCTTGTTATAGGCTGTGGGGAGCCCATGGACTGTGAGCCGGGAGCTGCCATTGTAAAACAGGAGGCTCCAGGAAGTCCAGACAGGGAGGGAGCAGAAGGAGGTGCTGAGGGCATGGACGAGGGCCTCCTGAAAGGTGTGGAGGAGACGGACGACGGGAAGAAGAGAAAGCGTAAACCCTATAGACCAGGTCAGAGGTCACCAGAAAGAGTACTGTTAGCCATCACATGCATTGTTGTCGTAAAGGTCGTCTTGACTTCGTCAATTGAACACAACAGTTCTGGATATTATGGGTACAATTTCAGACTGTCTGTAGGAGGTTCTGACTGGAAAGGTTTACTGTGCCTCAGGGATCGGTGGGTTTATGGTGCGTCAGAGAAAGTGTCACACGCGGATGAAGAAAGGCCTGTTCCCTCATCTGTCTCATCTGTCCGGAGACGGGACCGCTATTATAGACGGGCAGTCTGGGGAGAAGCCCAGCCTGGAGGAAGGCAAGTTAATGCAGACACTTGCATGCTTCACGCTGCTCACACATGTCCGTTGGTGACTTGGGACCTGGCTTCCGGTCAACCACTTTCATGGGTCGTTCCTTAGAAAATAAATGTTCATTGGGTTGAGTCAACTGTAATGGCTACTATCAAATTTGGGATTTTGGAGCTGAAGTTCTGTTTTGTTTTCCTGGACAGGGCCTCATCCAGACACGCCTGTGGATGGTCCAGCGGACACCAAGCCAGCTGAAGGAGAGGGGGACCAGGCCAAGAAACGACGAGGCAGAAAGAAGAGCAAACTGGAGGACATGTTCCCCGCTTACCTACAGGTACGGTGTCTTCCATTGTTACTTAGACTTTCTTGGGTAATGTAACGCTGCTGAGTCTTTGACCACAGCTCTTAAAATGAGACTCTACAATGTCAGAAGTGGCTGTAGTATAGTGGGACGTGACCCTGCTGGTTTTTTTTTTTTTAATAATGTCCGTTTGCTTCCATAAAGGACACAATGACATTAAACCTCTTCCTGTCTTTCTGTAGGAAGCATTTTTTGGTAAGCAACTGATGGACATGAGCAAGAAGGCTCTCCTGGTTCCCCCGGGACAGAGGCATCACAGTGCTGTGGGTCTCCTACGTCCCCCACCGCCCCAGGCCCCGGGGGAGCGACCGGCTGCTCCCGTTTCGGTGGAGGCCAAGGAGCAGGCGATCGGGGCTCGGATGCTCTTGAAGCAGGAGGGAGGCGACTGTTCTCTAGCTCGGGGGGAGGAGGCAGAGTCGTGTACGTCTGTCAAAGGACAGGGCTCAACGGACCTCCAGAGCTCCGACACAGAGAAGAATGAAGGTGAGAGATCCTGGTGGTACTACATACGTGACGACGTAAGAGGGTGAGAGATCCTGGTGGTACTACATACGTGACGACGTAAGAGGGTGAGAGAACCTGGTGGTACTACATACGTGACGACGCACAAGATGCACGAGCATCTTTTGTTCAGACGACCTAACGGTGTGCCAGAAATGTGCAGCGAATTTGCTTGGTGGGCGTCTACACTTAAACAATTGAGCCAGTGCTTTTACTACTTGGGGTAACGGGTCCTCACGTTCCTCTGCCAGGTCTTCCTCAAGGTGTGGAGAGTCAGAACTCTGAGCAGTTCTTCAGGAAGGTCCTGGGCTCGTCAGAGGGGGGTACTCTTGGAGGGTCTCTACAGAGCAGCATGAGGCCCATCCTGGAAGGAGGCAAGGGGGAGGTGAACCGAGGCAGTCTGCCTCAGAGGAGCCTCCTCACAGGTACTGCTTGGGGGCTTTCCAGGGGCTCCGTGGAGCTCCAGTTTGGGTTTTTCTGAATGCCCCCGTGTTCAGGAAGTGTAATGGTCATGTCTGAGCGGGACATGTCACCTATACAAGCTGTTCTGTCTCAGGGTCCCTGCCGTCAGCTGGTGTGATGGACTCCATCCCTGGACTCTCCCAGTCTCCCTTCTTTGATGTGCGGGAACGGGGTGGCCTGTTCAGTCCAGACGGGGGAGAGGAAAGCCCCTGGGCCAACCCTTCCACCCCAGCCACCCCGTCCACCCCTCCTACCCCAACGGAGCCTGATGGCGATGGGCTGTCCTACAACCAGCGCAGCCTCCAGCGCTGGGAGAAGGATGAGGAGCTAGGAGAGATGTCCACCATTTCTCCCGTACTCTACGCAAACACCAACTTCCCCAATCTCAGGCAGGACTACCCTGGTGAGTTGTTGTTCGGAGGTCTTCTTCACTCTGATTTGGATTAAACCATCTTTTTTTTTTTTTTATCTCTAACATATGTTTTGCTTTTTGTTTGTTTGTCCTTGCCTCTCGCAGACTGGTCCAGTCGGTGCAAACAGATCATGAAGATCTGGAGGAAGGTTTCGGCTGCTGACAAGGTTCCTTTTCTGCAGAAGGCCAAAGACAACCGGGCAGCTCAGCGAATCAGCAAGGCACAGAAGGTCAGAGTTCAGATCGGGGGCTGGGACTCATGGGGCGAGCGGCCTTGATCTTCTGCAGGCACTCGTTTGAATTAAGGGAACGTGTCCAACAGAGAGGCTTTCATATCACTTCACTCCAAGTATTGGGCACTGATTTTGTTTCAGCTTTACCATGTCTTCGTTTGCAATATAAATTCAAAGGAATGGCATTCATCCATGTTAATGTGAAATTCTGTTGAGTCATGCTGATCTGTAATAACAATATTAGCAGACTTGACTGTGGTGGCGTGAGGGAGTTTTGAAGGTGTTATTGCTTTATCAGTTTCTCTTCCAAAAACATTAATTTCAGTGTGATTGTCTCTGCAAACCCTCCCGTTTTGCATAATGTTGAACACGAGCTAGGCGATGGCCTGAGAGATTGAAAAGATTAGACATAATTGCCGTCTTGCTGTCTTATCCCTCGCTATGTAGGCTAACCACATTCCAGCCAGCGAGGGGAATTCCAACCGATGGCTTTCTGCGCTTGTGTGCTCTGTGTAAATATTAGATGGTTCTCTGGTTTGAAACGACACCTAACAAATCAGCAATTACCTGAGCTGATGTAACTCGCTTAGCTGGCGGTGTGTAACTACCCAGCCACGGTATTGTGATTTGTCTAATGTAGCCTATTGTATTTGTTTCTGATTCATAAATGCATAAACTGCTGCTTAGTTCTCCCCAAAGGATGTTTTTCCCGGTCTTTAATAGGCTGCCTATACACATTTTGTATACTGCTACTGGTCATGGGATCTGCTACTTCAGAACCACAACTGTTGCTAGAACATAACCGCTTTATAACTACTTTTAACCTCACTGCTTGATTTGAAGAAGAACAATGTGATCCAGCCACACGCTGCAGTTTTGGCATAATAAGGCCATAATGTTGGTCTCGTCCATTCATTAGACTTGGTTTCATTTGTAACAAATTCCTGCCGACCCGATTTTTAGCTCACAAGTCAAACGGGCCAAATGAAGTCAGCTGCCAAATGCAGGTCATCTAACCATAAAGAGGGATTTGTTTTTGCTTTTGCTTTCTACTTTGGTCATTGGAATGTGTCAACTCCCATTATTAGCGAGTTGTGAAATCCCGGAACGACCAAATGGGGCATGTTAAAGATCCCTGAACGATGTAGCCTTTCTCTAAAAATTTAGGTCTGTGCTGTTGTCACAAAGCTAACATAACCTGTCCTTGTCAATGAATAAACCAACCTAACTGCTACTTAATTAGCTGGAGCGGCAACAACTCAAACAGGGCCGTATGATGTGCGTTTGAGTGAGGGCAGCATGAAATGAGTGGTGCTTGTTAGTTTACTTTCTCTCCTGGAAAACAGTAGCCGTCTTGGCTGCATCAAGCAGAGAGTTCATTAGGCTAGCTAGCTAATGTTAGTTCGGCTTATTGGATGTATAACTTAAAGTGGATGCAGCTGCAGCGCTAATAAATAAAGGAATGGACACTGACGCAGTTTTGACTTCCTATAGAATTTTGGGTCACATCCCTTATCCGGTGTCACTGGGAAGATGTCCTCTGGGTCTCCTCAACGCTCCCTTTTCCTTCAGCAGGCAGAAAGCCAGGTGTGCCGGCCCATCAAGACGGAGGGTGGATGTGGCGGTGTTCGGGTGAAGGGGGAACGTCCCAGCCTGCACCTCCAGATCCCCCCACCGTCAGGTTCCGTCTCTACCCCCTCCCAGCCCAGCTCTGCGGAGAGCCCTTTCCCCTTCCTCCCGGACTCCGGTTCCTCTTCCGCCTTCTTCCCGGACGGGGCTCTGAAGACCCCGGGCTCGACAGCGGCAGACGTGCGGACAGACCCCTTTACCAAGCTGCCTTCCCAGTCCCCCCACCCCTCCCATCTCTCCCACCCCTCCACCCCGTGCTCCTCCCACCAGGCCGTCTCCTGCCCCATGCAGGGCCAGGCCTCCTCAGGTTACCCCGGCCCTCAGGGCCCTCCTCAGGGACGGCCGGCCAGCCTCGGCCCTTTTGACATGCAACCAGGGACCCCAGGGACTCCTCGGCGGGCCCAGCAGGTCGACCCCTTCTTCAGGCCACAGCAACAGCAGATGCAGGGACACCCGCCCCAATTACAGCAGGGCTCTCAGGAGCACCTAGGCCCGGCAGAAAGCCCCCGATCGAGGGGTGGTGGCCCTGGAGACTCGCCACTCTTCTCCCCGCCCCACTCCACTCACTATGGAGACCCGTTCCGAGGCCCGCAGCAGGGAATGGGGCGTCCGGAATACGGTTCCTCCCCCTCCCAGGTGTCGCCAGCCGGTATGGGACCGGGGCAATACAGGGCTGATATGAGCGGGGGACCCTCTCCTCGCTCATCCTCCGCTGGGCGCCAGGAACTGGGTAACACGGGCTCCCCCGCGGGGATGTTGGACCCCGGGGACGGCTTGTTCAAGGCACCCATGACGCCGCGGATGCACCAAGGTGACGGCGGGGTGTTACTCCACCCTGGAGCTTCACCAAACCACCCCTCCGAGGCCTACCGCCAATCCCCCTCCCACCCGTTCCAGGACCCCTACGCCCAGCCTCCCCTAACCCCCAGGCCCCAGTCTGGGGACAGCTGCTCCCCTCTACCTCAGCAGAGGCACCCCCAGGCTCAGCAGGACTCCTGCCCCCGGGTCCCTTCCAGTCCCCAGTCCCAAGGCAGTTCCCAGTCCCCCCTCACTCCGGGGGCCCTCTCCAACGACGCATTCTCTGTCCAGTCTCCGGCTTCTGCCTCTCGCTTCCAGTCCCCGGACCCGTACTCTCGACCCCCATCCCGCCCCCAGTCCAGGGATCCCTTTGCAGCTCTGCACAAACCTCCGCGGCCCACGTCGGCTGCTCCAGAGGGAACCCCTGCCTATAGAGGTTCACCTCACCCCAACCAGCCACCCTCACTCCCTCTGTCCTCCAACCCTGTGGGGGACCCTCTCTCTGGGAAGCCCTCAGGACCAGCAGGGTTTAGCCGGAGCCCGAACATGGCCTATCAGATGGCGCAGCAGCAGCAGCAACAGCAGCAGCAACAACAACAACTCCTCCAACAGCAACAGCTGCAGCAACAACATCAGCTACAGCAGCAGCTGCAACAGCAACAACAACAGCAGCTACAGCAGCAGCAACAACAACAGCAGCAGCAGCAGCAACAACAACAACAACAACAGCAGCAGCAGCAGCAGCAACAACAACAACAACAACAGCATCAGCACTCTCAGACTTCGACTGTGGTTGCGGATTTCCACTCCAGGATGCCCCAGCAGCAGGACCTCGCAACCCCATGTCCCCCAGATGCCGTTCATCCCCCTGGGGCCACGCCCGGTAACCAGGAGATGGCTGACATGTCGGCAGTTCAGGATCCCGCCCTTCAAGGCCTCAGCCCCTCCGAGCTTGAGAAACACCGACAGGTACACTGTTCCTTTGCCTTGGTTTTAGGAGGCTCTCCTGTCTTCATCTTCAGGGCTGATTTAAAAACAAATTACCATCTACATCATAGCCCCTGACGAGTGTCTTTTTGTCCCCTTACCTCTGATAGCGACAGAAACTGAGGGAATTTTTGATTCGACAACAGATGCAGCGAAACTCTATCCGACAGGAGAAAGAGGCTGCAGCGGCCAGCAGTGCTGCCCCCTGTTGGCCTGGGGGAGACATGGCAGCCTATCAGCAAGACAAGGCCCATCGCGCTCCCCCACCTTATCCACAGGTAAACTATTGCCCTGCTAAAGTCGACCCTTACACCCTACGCAGAGATGTTACACCTCGCATGTCAGAGTGCAGGGTGGAGCTTTTCGCCAATTGCTTACAACTCCACGGGGGGCATTGGGCGTACGGCTTAAGGGGTCCATTTAAGTGTGGTTCTGTGCATCTACCAACATGTCAGGTGAGCTGTGTTTTAAATGTTTTGAGCCTAACTTGAAGGTGCAACAGGAACTTTTTTGGGGGGGGAGTTAGCGTGATTGATTTCTCTTTCGGCCAGTGAAAATGTGTATTAGACGTGTAGTACTTAACGGTTGCTCGTTGTGTGTCCCAACAGGACCGTGCTGCTGTTTCCCAGGCTGCATTGCCAGGGAAGATGCCCCTCGCTGTGGGTCAGATGGACGGTGGCCGGGCGCCACCCCCAGGGACCCCTGCCATGATGGACCCTAACCAGCTCCGGTATACACCCACCCAGACCACACACACTGTCGTTTTACGTGTCGCCTGCAAACAATAGCTTGTTGTGTATGTATATTATTCTTTGTGTTGTTGTCATTTGCCGGCTGTAAATTGGTTTGCTCGTTCTGATGCAGACAACCGGGGCCACCCAACTCCCAGGGCATGTATGGACGTCCTCCCTTTCCTGGCCAGTGGCAGCAGGGCCCCGGGCCCCGTCGGTTCCCCCAGCCTGGTCTTGAGGGTGTGGGACCCAGGCACCATTTGAACGTCACGCAGGCCATGCAGCAGGGCATGGCTCTCCACCGTGCCATGGGGCCTCACCCTGGAGGAGAGCCCATGCAGCCTGCCATGGGCCCCGGAGAACCCCCGCCACAGTTCATCGAGCTGAGGCACAATCCCCAGAGGCTGCCCCTGGGGCCGCAGTTTCTCCAGCGCGGGCCCCAGCAGCGGCCGCGCCTCTACATCCCCCAACAGCAGGAAATGGCCCCTGGCCAGTTTGTCCAGCATCCGATGCCTCAGGGCGTGGCGCCTCAGACAGAGGGGGTCAGAGACTCAAGGCTACAGCAGGGTGGTATGGGTTTATTACTGCCCCAGCAGAGCACTGGCCCCCCACAACAGCTACCCCATCTCCAGCCCCAGACAGGTGACCCTCAAACGCCTAACACCACCGGCTCTCACTCTGGGCAACCTCAGACCTCCGCGGTGACCCAGGATGGAGCATCAGGAAACGCTGGCGTTGATCTCCCCGAGCCTGACATGGAGGACCCGTTTGCCCCAAAGGAGCTAGGGGATGCCCCTGGGGATGGCGGCGTGGAAGACGAGGACGACCTGGCATTGGATCTCGACCCCGATAAGGGAGATGATGACCTGGGTAACCTTGACAACCTAGAAACTACAGACCCGCACCTCGACGACTTGCTCAACAGTGTCAACGAGTTTGACCTGTTGGCCTACACAGACCCGGAACTTGACCAAGGGGACCCCAAGGATGTGTTCTCGGACCAGCTACGTTTGGTAGAAGCGGAGGGGGAAACACCCGGTACCTCTGCGGCTCAGGACATCAAAGTGGAGCAGAAACCAAAAGTGGAGCAAAACCCCGCGCCGAGCTCCATTTCCTCTTCCACCCCCCATCCCTCCTCCTCGGAGTACGCTGACACCTCCCGAATAAAGCTGGAGCCGGGCCCAGCAGTGGTGAAGGATGAGATGGGAGATGCCGTCTCAATGCTTCTTCATACAAACAAACCCTCCTCTCAGTCAGAGAACCACAGTGCTTCCTTGAGCTCTGTGCGTTTGGGAGGGCTCCAGTACCCTATTCCGGGTCAAGCGGATTCCCTGTCCTCTCTCGGCGAGGACCACCTGGGTTTGCCCGACGGAGGGGGCCAGCACTCTCCTGCCGTGGATCTAGACAAAGTTGAGAGCTCCTTGGAAGCCAGCGAGCTTCCTTTGCTGATCCAGGACTTGCTGGAGCATGAGAAGAAGGAGCTACAGAAACAGCAGCAGCAGCTCAGCTCTCTCCACCAGGGGGCGATGGGGGGCCACATGGGAGGTCACCCCAATCCCCAGGGGGCTCCAGGCCACATCATGCTCCCCCAGCACCACCGACCACCACAGCAAGGCATGATGGGACAGCCAGGCATGGCGCCACGCCCCCCACACATCATGCAGCAGCAAAGGCTCATGGGACAACCTGGGATGACTCCACAGCACGTGGCTATGATGAGGGGGGGGCAGCCGGGACTCAACCCTCAGCAGCAGCAACAGATGGTCAAACAGTCAGCTCTGACTAATAACTTCTTCCCGGATAAAGGTATTTTTCCTATTTTTTTTTTCATGCGTACTGTTTAGATTCTTGGTTCTTACATTAACGAGACTGAGTTTTAAACAATTACATGACTTCTCCTTTTCCCTTACCCAACAGGACCAGAATTGTGTTAGATCATTCAGATTAGATCAGCCCTTTTAATAATAACAATTACTTGGAAATGTTATCGTAGTGGGAATATATGTTACCTGGTGTTTGTGCGTGCCTGTTCA
Source organism: Novumbra hubbsi (assembly GCA_016801125.1). Taxonomy (NCBI): domain Eukaryota; kingdom Metazoa; phylum Chordata; class Actinopteri; order Esociformes; family Umbridae; genus Novumbra; species Novumbra hubbsi. The sequence continues at coordinate 41,742 of JACXGK010001269.1, read as the reverse complement.
CAGATCTAGACAAATTTGTAACCGATGACATCATGGATCCCATTGCCAAAGCCAAGATGGTGGCACTGAAGGGCATCAAAAGGGTGTTGGCACAGGACCCAATGGGTGTTCCCCCTGGCATCAACAGGCAACAGGTCTCTCTTTTGGCCCAGAGACTGGCATCGGCACCAGGGGCCGGAGACCCGCCGGGTCAACTTACATCTGGCACGTCCAAGGTACAGTAGTGGTTTACTGGTCCAATCATAAGGGCGGTGTTGTAATCTGGTAACACCATACCTCCTGCCAAAACCGGTCAATGGATTTACACAGCTGCTTTAATGGTTGTTTTTATTAGGAAGGGGAAAGTAGCGACACACCGCCAACCAGACCCAACCCTCCGCAGTTTGTTCAAGGAATCATCAGTAAGTTCCTCGAGTGTCCCGTCGTTATTTTACCTTCTCCTGCTTAAGGTGGCTTGTGGACTACATGCTTCTCTCAGTCAACCGTACAAGCGCCCCCTCATTGAACCGATGAACTAATCCCTGGGCGTCCAACAGATGACGCAGAGCAGCACCAGTATGAGGAGTGGCTCCTGCACACCCAGCAGCTTCTGCAGATGCAACTGAAGTTCCTGGAGGAGCAGATCGGAGCTCACCGCAAGTCTCGCAAGGCCCTGTGTGCCAAGCAGCGCACCGCCAAGAAGGCAGGCCGCGAGTTTGCCGAAGCCGATGCAGAGAAACTCAAGCTGGTCACGGAGGAGCAGAGCAAGATCCAGAAACAGCTGGACCAGGTGGGGGGAGGGGCGATTTGCTAAGACCCTCAGTGTTAATGCAGTCAGGCATTCATTGTGTCATTCCTGAAAGTCCCACGTTTGCACTGAACGTGAACTTCATGCTAATCACAACATTTGAGAGTAATGACACTTTTTTTTTGGTGTGATTGTGGGCCCTAAGCGGACCTTTTAAAGATTTGACCAGGCGCCTGTTAACTCTGAGCTCTTGTTTGTTTCAGGTTCGGAAGCAGCAGAAGGAGCACACAAATCTGATTGCAGAGTACAGGAGCAAGCAGCAGCAGCACCAGCAGGGTTCCGGTCACCTGGCGCCAGGGCCTTCTACTCAGATGCCCGGCCAGATGGTGATGGGCCCGCAAGGAGCTCCTATGATGGGCCAACCCCCAGGCATCATGCCCCAGGGGGTTATGCCCGTGAGAATGCCTCCACAGCCACAGCAGTTCATGGGTGGCCAGCCCCAGCACCCTGCAGCTCTAGGGGCCAGACCACCTGGCCCTGCTGGGGGGTTTTTCTCCCAGAGTCCAGGTGTCCAAGGGACAGACCCAAGACTTTTCCAGGAGAGGCAACACCGGATCCAGATGATCCAGAAACTACAGCAGCAACAGGCCATGATGCAAGGACCGCAGCCTATGCCACATCCAGGCGGCCAACCAGCCATGTTGCCCCAGCCCCAACCTGGTGCCATGGGCAACCCAATGATGGGTCCACAACAACAGCCAAACCTACAGCAGGGAATGATGCCCGACCAGGCCATGGTGCCCCAGGGCATGGTGCCAGGCCAGGCAACTCAGCCCCTGATGGGTGGACAGCCTCTGGGTGTAATGGCTGGTCAGCCAGGTATGCAGCAGCAGAGGCCTCCGGTCATGATGGGCCCGCAGGGCGTGGTGGGACCCCCTCAGCACCACGGGCTCCGGGGGCAGGCCCAGCTCACACCGCAGCAGCAGCAGCAAATCCTGGCCCAGCGCATGTTGGTCCAGCAGCAGCTCAGGCAGCCGCCACCGCAGGGCTTCAACAACCAGCCCAACGCGTCTCAGGACTCCCAGGGGGGACTCTCCCAGCCCGCCACGCCGGGCCAGACGGGCTCCTCCCCGGCCTCCGGGGGCAGTACGCGGGCCACGCCGCAGCCGGCCGAGGGGCAGCAGCCCGGCGACGGCGGCCTCCTCAGTCCCAGCTCCAGGACCCCGCCGCAGCAGGGTGGGCCGGCGACCCCCGGACAGATGACTCAAGCGGGCGCTCCTGGGGAGGTGGCGGTGGGACAGCAGCAGTACATGGCCCAGCAGCTGCCTCAGAATGCTCCCCCAGCGGGCTACCAGCAGACGGCGCTGCATCCAGCCCAGCAGCAGCTCCAGCAGCAGCTCTCCCTGCAGCGACAGAGCTCCCTTATTGCGGATCCGTCCAAGTCGGGTCTGGTCACCGTCAAGCAGGAAGGACAGCAGATGTGTTACATGGCACAGCAACAGCAACAACAGAGTCTTATGCAGCAAGGCCAAGACCCTGCTGGACAACAGCAGCAACAGCAGCAGCATGATGGCCAGATGCAGAACGTGATGGGTCAACAGAACCACCCTGGTCCACCTCAGTCTGTCTCCGGTATGCCCGGCCACCCTAGTCCACAGCAACAGGCCCTGATGGCCCAGCAAGCGCAGCAGCAGAAGCAGCAGGCCATGATGGGCATGATAAGAGCCCAGCAGCAGGGCCTGATGCCTGGCCAGAGGCCTGGGGGTCCACCGGGTCCGATACGCACCCCCATCAACATTCAGGCCATCATCGCCCAGAACCCCCAGCTACGACACCTCACCCCCAATCAGCAGATCCAGCAGATCCAGGCGATGATCCAACAGCGGCAGCTCCAGCAGCAGGGCCAGATGCTGAGGCTGCAGGCCAGTCAGGGGCCCCCCGGACCGGGCCAAATGGTGGGTCAGGTCCAGCGCTTGCCTGGAGGCCTGGAGGTGCAGCAGCAACAGCAGATGCTCTACGGAGGCGCTCTGGGAAAACAGGGGGGCGTGGGCTCCCCGCAGCAACCGGGCATGATGGGCCACGTCCAACCGCCGGTGGTGCCGGGGGCTCCCGTGCAACAGCCGGGGATCATGGGACCTGTAGTCCAACAGCAGCCCGGAGCCTCTCCTCAGTACACCCTGAATGTCCAGCAGCAGCAGCGGCTAATGCAGCAGCAGCAGCAGATGATGAGAAGCCAGGTGCCCATGGGTCAGACGCGTGGGGGACAGCCCCTGGCCAGCTCCCCCGGGGACCCGCAGCGCCACGCCCCGGCTCAGGGGATGCGTGCGCCCAACCCCTGCCATGTCATGCAGCACATAGAGCAGCAGCCTCACCCGCTCCACGTGGCGCCGCATCGCTTCCCCGGCTCCCCCTCCCCCGCCGGACCCTCCGTCCAGAAACAGGAGACCGGAATGAGCCCGGCCACGCCTGGCACGCCGCACTCCTCCCACGTGGCCTCCCCGTCTGTTGCCGACGGGGCCGTGGGTAAAGGCAGTCCTTACAGCCAGGTCAAGGCGTCCCCTCTCAGGTCACCCGGCGCGTGCCAGGGTCCCCTGGACTGCCACGGGCTTAAGGCTGAAAGTGGCGACGCGCCCGGGGGCAAACTCCCTCCAAACGGGCCTTTGCCCCAGAAAGGCGGGAGTGGACCGCAGCAGCAGGCCTCTGAGAACCTGGGTGGTCATCCGCCAGGCTCCCGAGAAGAAGCCCTGTGTAAGATGACCCTGCAGAACATCAAGCAGGAGCCCAGGGAGGTGACCTGCGACGTGGAGGGCGGCGGCCCGCACTCCGGGGCCATCAAGAGGGAGGCGACCGGGGAGCCGGTCGGAGGATTTGGCCACGCCGGCTCGGGCGGAGCCCACGTCTCCAGGACCGAGACCGGGCAGCAGCTGCTGCAGAAGCTCTTGAGGACCAAGAACCTGCAGCTGGCGGCTCAGAGACCCTCTGACGGCATCCACAATGAGATCAACGGGCACATTAACAGCAAGCTGGCCATGCTGGAGCAGAAGCTACAGGGGACTCCACGCAACATGGAGGTGAGGTTTAGCGACGAAAGGGATATATTGGTGGTTACCTGATTTTATTATTCGCGACTTGTCGCTTTTTGACTCGATGTTATCGTCGTGCCGTTTGCTCTACATGCACAAAATCCTCAGTATTGCTTGTTGGCAATGGGGAGTTTCCTTGGTTTGGTCTGTTCCCTATGCAGCAGCTATATAGTGCAAAGCTTGTGGCGTCAAAGTGGAAGATAATCTCTGTATTAAATCTCTTTAATGCATTTCATATCTACACCTGCGGATTCTGAAGATAATATAGTGCAGTCACTGGAAATTTGATTCATACCATCAGTTTAGATGTTTTTTTCTTCGTGTTACAAGTAAACATTTCTAATTGTTTTGCTTCAATGGGTTCCCGGGAGAAAGCCAGCATATTTTCCTTGATTCTGCCGTTTTAATTCCATTTTGACTATTTCTAGTGCCGTGCTGTTTAAGTGTGTTCAAATTTCTAAAAGTCGATAGTGTGACCAGTAAGTCCTTTTTAGTGGGGTTTCTTTTTAGTCATAGTCTGTTATTGTAGGCTATACAGCAATGGCACAGATTTGTAAAAGTATCAACAAAGTATGAAGCATTTAAACTTGGCCATGATTGGCTATGTTTGTCAGTTTATGGAAGTCCTTAATTAGGAACTGAACTGAGTTCAGAACTAACCAGTGATCATTTAAGTAATAAGATGAGTAGAAAAGGATCAACTACGTTCACTGCTCAGTTATCAACTCCCCGTCACCTGGTCATGTAAGAACTATCTAGAAACTTCCCAAAACTGGTGAACACTGCTGAGCACTTGGACTTTGTATGTTTTAAATTTCTGATCCTTTCAAATGGGATGGTGGTGCATTCCATTGATTACAAATTTACCTGATTACAGGATTTGCAGTCCATTACAAAGAGGGCTCCTGTTGCCAAGGCAAAGCGCACCAACAAGACTGGAGAACGAGCGCCTCAGTCGCGCAAGAAGAAGAAAGAAGAGGTTGGGAAGAGCACGGAAACCCTGATGAAGCAACTGAAACAGGTCTGCGATGAGTGCTTGGCCAATCGATGTGGAGCACCCACTGTAGTGTTACCTGATAGGAAAATAGTCTTACCCTCTTCATCAGTCGTCATTTGGTAGTGTAGCCTAATGGTGCATGTATGGCTAGAATAATAGAGCGAGTTCTGGCTGGATGCTACGTAACGTGTGGTTGCTCAGTGCTCGTTTTTGTGACTAAAGCATACTTGTCCTTCGTGTCTGTTTCCAGGGCCTCTCTCTGCTCCCGCTGATGGAGCCCTCCATCACGGCCAGCCTGGACCTCTTCGCCCCGTTTGGCAGCAGCCCGGCCAACGGCAAGGCCCAGCTCAAAGGCTCCTTCGGGAGCGCCGTGCTGGACAACATCCCGGACTACTACTCCCAGCTGCTCACCAAAGTAAGTTCTGCGTTTTGGCGTGCCGCGAAGGCTCCCTTTTGCAGCATCACTGCGTTCCTGCCCCCTGATGTGTGCTTTTTTGTTCAGTGTTTATGTGCCAGCCTAGCCTCATTTATCAGGGTGTCCGTTCACTGACATTCACTCTTATTACTCTCTCTGTGATCCTGCCATTGACTGTTGAACCGCCGCACCCTGTGTCCTAACCTTAACCCTGTGTTTTCACCTTAACCCTGTGACCTAACCCTGTGTTTTAACCTTAACCCTGTGTCCTAACCTTAACCCTGTGTCCTAACCTTAACCCTGTGTCCTAACCTTAACCCTGTGTCCTAACCTTAACCCTGTGACCTAACCCTGTGTCCTAACCTTAACCCTGTGTCCTAACCTTAACCCTGTGACCTAACCTTAACCCTGTGACCTAACCTTAACCCTGTGTCCTAACCTTAACCCTGTGTCCTAACCTTAACCCTGTGTCCTAACCTTAACCCTGTGACCTAACCCCGTGTCCTAACCCTAACCCCGTGTCCTAACCCTAACCCCGTGTCCTAACCCTAACCCCGTGTCCTAACCTTAACCCCGTGTCCTAACCTTAACCCCGTGTCCTAACCTTAACCCCGTGACCTAACCCTAACCCTGTGTCCTAACCCTGTGTCCTAACAGAGTAACCTCAGTAACCCGCCTACCCCACCATCCTCCCTGCCCCCCACTCCGCCCCCCTCGGTGCAGCACAAGATGCTCAATGGGACTACCACCGTGGAGGAGATTACCGGGGGCCAGAAGGAGACCACGGAGGACACCATGGGTGAGAGACTGGTGTTTCTATGCCTCGTTCAAATGGAGCACATCTTGTCTCACTTCAGTGCCCTCAGATTCCTGACTTGGGTAGTTTAGAACAGAGGTGTTCAACCTTCTCCTTGGGGGATGCCCTTTCTTGTAGCTATCAACCCAACTCACTAATCATGGGATTGGTCAGGTGTGCTGGCTGTGGTATATGTCTTACAAGGCATATTTATTTCATGGCCCATTTAAGATGGATGTCAGCAATGTTAAGGCTTTTTGTTTAATCAGGTTTTCTGAAGGTTGTTTTGGCTGTATTTCAATCCCTCCACAATGTGTTTTAGATTCTGTCCCTGAGGAGGTGAAGAGTGTGGATATCCTAGCGGCTCTCCCTACACCACCTCATAACCAAAACGAGGACATCAGGTATGGTTTTACACGGGACCTGTCTTGATGCTTGGTCGCTCAATATCTTGTACCGGTGGCTGCTGTCTTGTTGACTTAAATCACATTATAAGAGGTTCTGCCATGTTGAAACCCCTTTTGTGTTTGTTACCGTTTTGTTTTTATTACACTTCCAACTGTTTCCTGTACATTTCTGTCATTTCCTCAATGATTTAAAATATCCCAGACTTCCAACCCGGACTTCCATCACAGCGCTACATTCCCATTGGCCACCCGTAGATATGCAATTCCATGCCAATTCGCCTCGTACAACATCTTTGCCATTGGGACCCATTAGCTCTGCCCTGATGGACTTTCTGCTATTTTAAATTAGTGCCTGAAGACCTTCACGTAACGTGGTATTTTGTATAACGCAGGCCAGTATGTTTAAAAGAACACTAATTTGACTGTGATTAGCATATCACATCAATTTATGCGCATGTCCAAAACACAATTAAGATCTCGCATGAAAGTGGATTCAGTGGTTCCATGACAGCCAGTTGGCAGCGTCTCGCGGTCTGCGTCGCCCCGAGTGATTACGTTGTGATCAGGACCGTGTCTGCCTGACAGGATGGAGAGCGACGAGGACAGCGAGGCTCCAGACAGCATCGTCCCCGCCTCTTCTCCTGAGAGTGACCTAGCCGACGAGTCGCCCCGCTTCCCTCGCCTCAGAGACCTGAAAGAGGAGGAGACTGAGAGAGCCATTTCTCCTACAATACCACTCATCTCCCGCACAGCCATACCAGGTAGGACCAATATACAGGCCAAATTACACTGTGTGGTAATATAGATATGCCCTGATCCAGATCTGGGAGGAGATCTAATGTGTTTCCTTCCTTTTTTCTTTTTGCATTGTATGGGTTCAAATAATTTCACCGTCATTTCTCAAGTACAAAACCACTCCTCTTTCCACATTTCCTCACCCTGCAGCATTTCCAGAAAGCAAGCCATTTGACCCAGCGGATGGGAAGGCGGCATCGACAACCAACGCCTGGGACAAGGCCAAGAGCAACGAGGTGGCTGTGACCTTCACGCTGTCCTCCGCTGCAGCCAAGGTATTGAGCCTATTACAGACTTCGAATGACTGCCGGTCTGTCGATGTATTGTTTTGTGCTTTTTGGTTTTTGTTTTGGACATTTGGCAAAAGGGAAGGTTTGTGATGCGGGAAAAAAGACTATCCTTATTCTGCCCCGTCTAATTTTCATGCCCCACATCCGTCAAGCCACGTTTATTTTGTGCTTCGTGTCTTATCCAATCCTTCGGTCATTGTCACGTCAGTGTGGATATATGGTGCTAACAGACACCAGGCTGTCTCACCGGTCTGAACGGAACCAATAGTCTGTCGTGAACAACAACCCTGCGGCGTGATTGGTGTTTCCCCAGAATCTGAACCATGTGATGGTGACGGTGGCTCAGCTCCTCAACATGCGCATGCCGGGATCCTATGAGTTCGCTCTGTCGCCCAGCCCGGGCCGCCCCGGAACCTCAGGGCCCGGGAAAAGCCCAGAACCTCCAGGTATTGGACCTTTTTGCCGTTCATTTACTGAAAACCAATACTTTTAAAGAAAAAACATCCCGTTTAGGGGGAAACTAAAATGACCAGATACTCGTTGGCGAATGTGGTGATATAACGTGGACGTATTCCCTCAGGGTCCATGTGTGCCAAGGCTGTGGGCAGCGGGTGTTCCCCCATCCAGGACGCAGAGTGGCTGAGGCAGTTCGACGTTTCTCTGCCAGGCTGCACTCTGAAGAAACATGTAGACATCCTCTCACTCATCAAACAGGTAAGTCTGTAATATAGGTACGACAGATGCACCGAGGTACCACTTACTGGTCGGGTGTAGACAAGCCCTGTATCTACGATCAGCTGATAGACCCACGAACAGCGGCCTGCCGTTTGGGCCACTAGTGGTCTATGTGGAAGGCTGCTGTTTCGGATACGTGTTAGGTTTGAGGTTTTGCCACAGTGGCTTCTCGTGACTATATACTACCTCCCCTTTAAAGCTCAACGTTGAGTGGATTTATTGTGGAATTAAATGTCAATCTGACCTGAGGGTGACTCTTAAAACACTCCTCCCTTCCCAGGAGTTCCCTGAACAGGAGGACAAACCAGCTCAGCACTGTTACACCACTAACGTGTCGGACCTGGACGTACGGCACCTCCCCGTCATCCCCATCGACGACTCCCCGCCCTCCTCGCCCTCTCCTCCTCCTGCCGCTCCTTGTGACCTTGAGCCCGAGACGGAACCTCCGACCGTGCCGGCCTCCCCCTCCGCCGCCCAACCGGCCTCCCCCTCCCGGCCAGCCTCCGTCCCCACCTCCCAGCCGGCGCCTCCCTCCCAGCCTCTCCCTAGCCCTGCCCCGTCCGCCGTTCTAGTCAAAGTGGAGCCGGACGCCTCCACCGTTAAGGTCAAAGTGGAGCCCGACACGGAGGAGGCTGTCCTTCCGCCTGACTCTGACCCTGTCGCCGACCCCGTGTCGCTGGCCCCGCCTGCAGACCCGCTAGCCCCCCGGGCCCAGGAGCCCTCCGCCGCCGGCGGCCTGGAGCTGGTCCCCGCCAAGGCCAAGCACCGCGGCAGGCCGCTCTCCCCCGACCCCGAGGAGGCGGCGGTCCGGCCCAAGACCAAGAAGTGGAAGGGCATCCGCTGGAAGCGCCTGCAGGGGGTCCTCACCATCCGCAAGGGGGGCTCCAAGAAGGAGAGCGGCCGCGGCGTCTCGGAGCTCATGGAGCGCCTCCGCATCACCCTGAGGCCCGACCGGATGCCCCGGGACAAGCGCAAGTGCTGCTTCTGCCACGAGGAGGGCGACGGCGCCACGGACGGCCCCGCCCGGCTGCTCAACATCGACGTGGACCTGTGGGTGCACCTCAACTGTGCCCTGTGGAGCACGGAGGTGTACGAGACGCAGGGCGGCGCGCTCATGAACGTGGAGATGGCGCTGCGGCGCGGCCTGCGCTCCCGCTGCGCCTGCTGCCAGAAGACGGGCGCCACCAACAGCTGCAACCGGCTGCGCTGCCCCAACGTGTACCACTTCGCCTGCGGCATCCGGGCGCGCTGCATGTTCTTCCGGGACAAGACCATGCTGTGCACGCAGCACAAGCTGAAGGGCCCGAGCGAGGAGGAGCTGACGGGCTTCGCCGTGTTCCGCCGTGTGTACATCGAGCGGGACGAGGTGAAGCAGATCGCCAGCATCCTGCAGCGGGGCGACCGCGTGCACCTGTTCCGCGTGGGCGGCCTCATCTTCCACGCCGTGGGGCAGCTGCTGCCGTCCCAGATGCAGGCCTTCCACTCGGCCACCGCCATCTTCCCCGTGGGCTACGAGGCCACGCGCATCTACTGGAGCACCCGGGTGCCGAACCGCCGCTGCCGCTACCGCTGCCGCGTGGGCGAGGCCGACGGGAGGCCGCTGTTCGAGGTGCGGGCGCTGGAGAGCGGGCAGGAGGACCTGCACTACCGCGACGCCACCCCAGAAGGTAGGCCCTCTGAGGCCGGGCCTCGGTTAGGCCCCTGGGGGTGGGTAGGCCTCGGTTAGGCCCCTGGGGGTCTGGGTTCTTGTGCTGTACATGTGAATGGGGGACAAGGGAGGTTGGGATGAGTTCATGTTGGCCCCAACCTGAGGTACTTTCGCTTTGGGTTTTTGACGCTGTTACTCCTTTTTTTTTTCTCAATTAAGTGCTGTTCACATTTGGTTTAAACTAAAGCTGCAGGGATTCAGACATTTCTAATTAATTGAAATGGTTTGGGATGTTTATAAACTATTGACTACTTTAATTACTGTTTCTTTTGTTCTGAAGACACTAAATTATTTAGTTATTAATTATTTAGTTTAGACTACATCCCAACCTAAGACCATGGCTTTACTATATAGCCTAATTTGCGTCAGTTTAACTCTTAAGCAGTGTCTTTCAAACCGTTCAAATTGGAGACCTTTCAAATTTGGTTCACATGTTTACATTACATTCTTACAAATGTATTGTCTGTGACTGAACCAATTGGAATAATATAGACATAAAATCGTTTTTTCTAACCATCCTTTTCCTCTCTCCAGGCATCTGGGACAGAGTGGTTCAGTCCGTAGCCAAGCTCAGAGAGGAGTCGGCCATGTTGAAGCTGTTTACAGATCATGTGAAGGGAGAAGAGATGTACGGCCTCACGGTCCACGCTGTGCTGCGCATCACGGAGTCTGTAAGAAGCCCCCCCCCCCCCCCCCCCCCCCCCCCCCCCCCCCCCCCCCCCCCCC
>JACXGK010001269.1:0-30963 GCA_016801125.1 Novumbra hubbsi | reverse complement strand
CTACGGACGCCACCCCCTGATGGAGCTGCCCCTCATGATCAACCCCACCGGCTGTGCCCGCTCCGAACCCAAGGTTCTCACCCACTGCAAGAGGTAAGAATGCAGTAAAGTCCTCCATGTGGATCGCATGGATGTTTTAGAGAAAAGCTGTAGCTGTTATTATACAGGCTGTACCGCACAGCCTGTGTGCTAACGATTCATTATAGTCTTGGATTATCAAAAACCTTGAATGCTGTGGTGGATCCGACGTTTCTAGTTGTATTGTTCACCAGTTTCTAGTGGCATTAAGGCATTAAGAGGGTTGTGCTACATGGCTAAAGGCCACCACCCCTGATGCTTACTTACAGGACACTAATATATACAGCATAGATATAATACATGTTTATCAAAGCACAATCTGAATACTTCTACATTATCATCTAGGATGCAGTGTATATAGTCCAGCTGTAGGTCCTCCTAGATATTCGTTTGCTGTTTTTGCTAAACAAGTTGTTTGGTCTATTACTAGTTAATAAGTAAGTGGTCCTATTAGATAGCATGGCTGGTAGTGCCTTGGAATGTGAATGTGATGAACTAAAATGGCTGACACGATGACTCTGCAGACTGACTCTGATCTAGTTCTGTGTCGCTTTCTCTCAGGCCTCACACCCTGAACAGCACGTCCATGTCCAAGGCCTACCAGAGCACGTTCACCGGGGAAACCAACACGCCCTACAGCAAGCAGTTCGTCCACTCCAAGTCGTCCCAGTACCGCCGCCTGAAGACCGAGTGGAAGAACAACGTGTACCTGGCCCGCTCGCGCATCCAGGGCCTGGGCCTCTACGCCGCCAAGGACCTGGAGAAGCACACCATGGTCATCGAGTACATCGGCACCATCATCCGCAACGAGGTGGCCAACCGCCGAGAGAAGATCTACGAGGAGCAGGTGGGTTGACCAATCAGTAAATGGGGGGGGGGGGCTGGGTTGCGATAATTTGCGTATGTAGATGTATGGATGTAGTTAAACACGTTTGTATGTGAGTGGGTATGCTGGGCGGGTGGGTGGTGTGTTCTGTAGACGGACACAGAAAGGGGTTTGTTTAATTTTGGGCTTTCCCTTTGCATCTAATCATTGTGTGACTTTCTTTTAATCTAGAACCGAGGGATCTACATGTTCCGCACCAACAACGAACACGTGATCGATGCCACGTTGACCGGTGGCCCTGCTCGGTGAGTTGCTCAGTCTTCTGCTATTTTATTAGAATATATCATTTTTTAAATATCTATTTAGATATTTAGAAATCCTGCTCAGACTCGGGTCTATATTACAGGTCAGCCCTGTATCATGGTGAAATAAAGTGCTCTCTGTCTCAGCATCCGAATTGGAATGTGTGTTCAATGTTTTCTTTGGTCTTTCGCTGTGTCTCTCACCTCTGACTGGCTCTCTCCACCTTCCCAGCTACGTCAACCACTCCTGTGCCCCCAACTGTGTGGCCGAGGTGGTGACATTCGACAAAGAGGACAAGATCATCATTATCTCCAGTCGCAGGATCCCTAAAGGAGAAGAGGTAAGACCCCAGGCCTTTCTGCACATCTCCTTCCATACGGCTCCCTTTGGCTTTAATACCGCTCCCAGAGCCTGGGTTCTCCTCGGGCTCCAGGCCGGGTTACTGAAGGGCACTTCCTCATTAGTTTAAGGTAGAATATTGAACTGCCGCGTGGAACGGCTGTTATTGACCCTCTGTGTGTTTCCTCCCAGCTGACGTACGACTATCAGTTTGACTTTGAGGACGATCAGCACAAGATCCCTTGCCATTGTGGCGCCTGGAACTGCCGGAAGTGGATGAACTGAACCAACTGGAAGAAACCCAGAAAATGAGAGAGCAACTGAGAGGGAGGAGCCCCTCCTTTTCCTGGAGCCGGAACAGAACTTTCCTGCGGCACCAAAGCCTTTAGAATCTGCAGAACTACTTACCCAGTTAATAAGCTGTTCGTAAGCTGTTCGTAAGCTGACGAACGAGGTGGAGAAACTGACCTCCAAAACAATAAAAGACTACAAAGTTTGCATTCACACCTGTAGCCAAAGGTTTGAGGAGCATTACTGATATAAAATCAAACAGACCCACTCCATTTACATGCAGCTGAATGGTAGTGTCAATCTCTTTGTGGATAAACTGTCCTCTGCCAAAAGCAATTATTTCCTCTACCCCCCCCCCCCCCCTTGTCTTTATTAACAATGGCTGGAACACACTTGTCTCTACACCTACCAAATGTTCTGATTCTGGGATATAACAACGCTCGCTGTGGCAGAGTGGCCCGCATTTAGAGCTTTGAAGAAAGAAGCCATTTTAAGTACTAACAAACCCACAAACAATATTTTTTATTTAACAGAAAGAAAGGACCTATCCTTCTCCGCCTCCCCCTTTTCTAACCGAATCACCCCCCCTCTCCCTCCCCGTGGAAAAGACACTCGCCCGTCGTTGTCATTGGTGAAGATTGACTTCCCAAGGTGGACGTTATTGGCTAGCTAGACAATCCTGAAGACACTGGCTCCAAGTCTGTATGGGGGAACTGTGTCGTTGAGAGATACGGAGAAAAGATGTAAGATATTATAAAAGTTGATCTGTCTCTTCAGAGGCACCTGTCTCTTCAGAATGGCCGGTGTTTTTCTTGTCCTGACAGACTAATGGAGTGTGAAGGCGGGTTAGTTGGAACCCCAGTCTACCTCATTGATCTAGTGGGAAGTGACTGCTTGCGTTGTATAAAAACTGTAACTGCTACTGTGGAAAGGGGGGTGGTGGTGTCTGTGGGAATGTCGTTTTCATTGGGCTACTAATACAGCCTTCTCGGACAAGCAGGGAAACTTAAACTAGCAGCAGGTTTGCGCTATCTTCTATTCTATGCTGAATTTACAATGATGAGTCCACTATTATTATTATTATTCATTATGTATACAGATAGAATAAATTGACTTTTTTGGGGGGTTAAGATATCACATTAAGATTAATCAGAAGCTAAACAGGTGCGGTTAGTTGACTCATGATCATCGTGATTTTTGTTTTGCCTACCATTCTCTCTTCACATATTTATAATGCATTAAGATTTCATCCTTTCGGGTGTGTGAATTAACACAATGAACATACACCCTGTGTTGTTGTAGGCGAAGGTAGGTGTCAAGGTGTGTTGCTAGAAGCAGGGTCACAGGAGCTAATTTACTAAGTGGTCTTTGGCAAGACGATCAGGTCCTAGGACGCAGTATGATTGAAGGAAAAGTAATCTACCCTTGCCGCTTCATGCATTCAGGTCACACGTTAAGCGGAAAGCTAGCGGGCAATGATGCAAGTCTAGACTACTGTCCCATTTGGTTTGCACCCCCCGGTCCGTCAGATCCCACTCACATCTTCTGTTCTCCCCACTGACGTAACCATGAGTCTAGCCTCTTCGTCTTCGTGTCATGTGGTGGGCTGTTGTGGGTGTTGGTTTACCACACTACTGTCGTAGACTTTACTGTACGGAGTCTTTCTCTGCCAGGCCCTGCCTAACCGCCCCAACGCCAGGTGTGTTTATAGAGATCCCTGTTTTGTGGTTTTCTAGTTGTAGTACTGTCTTCTATGCTGGAGGCTTGAAGTAATGGCAGAGGGAAGGCTTGTATAAAAGGGCATTTGTTTTCTTTTTTTTTATGAAAGTAAATTAATAACAAAGTAGATCTTTAAAGAGAGGGGAGGACTTCTGAAGTCTCCATGACAGTCTCCCATACTACTTTCTCCATTCGTTTCCTCTATCCTGACCTAAAACCTCACGTAAGAAAAAAAATGCAAAAATGTACAAACTGTATATATACTATAGGGGGCAACAAACTCTTTACCCAAGCCCTTTTTTAATCAATAAAAATCTAAAATTGTAGAGAAAGAAAATTGAAAGAAATCAACCACTGGATATCATTTTATCAGAAAGATGAAGCTGTGTATATATATATAAATATATGTAAAATGGCAAACTAAGTAATATCTTGATATGTATATGAACCAGAGTGTTTTTGCATTTACCTGTTTTTCTATTAGCGTTTTTTGCTATAAGCTTTCAAAGACAGTTTGTTAAAAATAGGTGAACATGTCTGGTCTTCCCCAATGACTAGAAGCCACAGGTGAAATAAGAGAATATGTTGGACGAAGTCTAACCATAATGGAAAGTTGTCATTACATTTTGAGAAATCACTTATTGCGTAAAAGCAGTACAATGGTGCATAGCATTTGTGTATTTATGTAAGATTGTTCATGTATTTGTTCATTTACTTTTTATTTATGCTACTGCTTGTCAATTTTACCAAAATCTATCCCTTGATTGATCACAATTGGATTATTAGTGTATGAGTTAGTGCTAAATGGAAAATAAACTCCCTGGCTAGGATATTACTTAAGTATGATTGGTGTTTTGTTATTTTTAATCATCCCTATAGAAGTGAATGTGTTGGTATACCTTGTGAAAATGGCTATTCAGCCTGATGTGTTATGACTACATATTCAAAGTTACCCCTGTAATTATGTACCTGAGAATGGATTGCACTCTCAGTAGTAAATGAATGGAGTACTTCTCTAAAAGTGGTAGATATTGCTAAAGTATAAGGCAGTGATTGATATATTTTTTTTCTTGGTATGTTTATATTTCAACGAAAGATAAGATGTTTTGCCGCTCACTGGATTTTAGCCTAAATAATTTCTTCCTCCAATCATGTTTAAATATCTTTAATTTAAGTTCTCTGCATATCTTATTTAAATAAAGATTTGCTAAAAGGTTTTTTTTAACCTAACCTACTTTTTAAAGAGATGTTTGTTGCATCTGTACAGCAGAGTTACTTTTAGGGAATATGAATAAATATAATGATTTTTATTGTATGTGGCATGTTTTGTATGGCTATCATTTTGAATTGTACATATTTTTTTTGACAACGCCAGAGGTTGCATCTCTTTCTATACAGCTTTTCCCTCCCCATCATGTTTTTGCTTTTATTTCTTGTAAAGGAAAATAAAAGGCATTTTAAATATATCTGGGATCTTTTTTCAAAATTGATAAGCAGCTGATGAGTGGCTTATTGGGGCCATATGCAACCTTTCTGCTGTACGACTGGCATTAGTGATCAGAAAAACTCTGCGGTAAAAGTTCCAACTACTTTGCCTGTCATGTTCCCTATTAAAATGGTCTTGACTTGGTTCGTTTGCATTGACTTGACCTACTCACTCTTCAGAACCTCACAGTACCACCCCCCCCCCACACACTTTAAACCACACTGGACTACTCAATATTCCAGTCTTGTTGGGGAACAGGAGACGACGAGACATGTCATTAAATTCACAATCCATGACACAATAAGAAAAACTTGTATTTATTACAGTATGTCACCTAACATATGTACATTTAACTAGTCCTGAAAAGATTGATTGAACATGATCTGACACATTCGTGTATACAGAATAAACAGGACATTTGATGGTACAAGATCAAAAAAAAAAAATCGAATGGAAACAAACTGAAACATGTAAGAAAATTTGACATTTGGTTTTCATGACAACCAAAGTGCTGCCACTGTCCAGACCTTCCACATGTTCCAGTAGCAGCAACATACATGTACTGGGAAAAGACCCCCGCAAAAAAAAAAAAAAAAAAGAAGCACCACACAGAAGGGAAATAAATGTCTACTTTTTCCATCTCTTACCCCTGTGAAAACTGAGGTCCCAGTGTTGAGACATGCAGAGAAAGAGACTACCATGACATCACATCCTGTTAAAGAAGCCATTTTAAGTGTCCACCACCAACACATTATGCAAATCCAGGTCTATTCTTTGTGCCCTGTTCCATGGTTCTCTTCTGAAAATAAATACGCAAATGGTGAGATACTTGGAGCCCCTAGTTACATCACAATATCATCAACTAATCCAGTGTCAATAGGGAGACCGCTAGCTAGAATCCAAGGAAGGACATAAAACAGATTTGGTTCTCTGAGCTCTGTGACAAGCTCTCCCCAGAGTTCTCCATCTCGGAGGCACGAGCTTTAAAGTACCATTGTACACGTGGCACGGGCAAAACGGCCACGCCACAGGTGAAAACAGATGCCCATGTGGTATTTACAAAACATAATAAGTATCCATCATCCGTAGTTACTAGGGTCACACTGTGTCATGCCATTGTTCATAACCCTTTTGGATATCTCAGTGTATTGGACTACCCACAGGTGAAACGAGGGTCACCATTTCATTTCGAACGATCAGGAGTGTGCGGGTGGTTACAGACTGGAGATCGCTGGGCCAGAAACGCCACTAAAGGTTGACCACTCAACATCTGTCTAAAACATTGGCTTCCTCGTCACATCCAATCTCACAGTGTATTCATCAAAATATGAAACCATAATACTCTTAATAAATAAATGCCCCCCCAAAAGTCTGCTCTGATGCGTATTGGGACAAAGTGACAGTCTATTGAAGTGACTGTGCTGATTTACAGCTGGTTTTATCCAGTACAGACAGTTATGCTGGGGACTTCTGCTTCCTTCCCACATTCTCCCAAAAGCAAAAAAAATGCAATATGTAGCAATGAACAGAATAATAATACAATAAAAAATACTATCAGACTCATAAAATATTAACTTATAAATGTGGACATGAAACCACGTTATGAATGAGTTCTCAAGAGGTTACTAGTGCGTTGTGGGATTTGTATCATTGTTATTTGTATAGTAAAAGATGTAAAAAATATTTAAAACAATTTCTTATCACTGTACAGTAGCAATGATTTCTGCCTATTAAAAGAGACCAGGGCTTTTGGAAGTGATGATAATGGTGTGATAAATGAGAGTATAAACAGTGTTATAGTTATGTAGTGTTGTGGCCCATGGAGGCGGGACAGTCGGTTGGCCTTTACACCGTAAGGGAGGCGGGACAGTCGGTTGGCCTTTACACCGTAAGGGAGGCGGGACAGTCGGTTGGCCTTTACACCGTCAGGGAGGAGGGACAGTCGGATGGCCTTTACACCGTCAGGGAGGAGGGACAGTCGGTTGGCCTTTACACGGTGAAGAGGAGATTCTCAGTAGTTTGAGCTAAAAAGGTGAGGTAGGCCTTGTCGCCACTAGGCGTGAGGCTTTAAAACGGTCAGGATCGGGTCTCAGTCCTTTCCGTGTGTCAGTCCTTCTCCCGGGTCCCAAGTGGCACCATATCACCTACATAGTGCCCTAAAACATAGTGCCCCAACTGTGACCAGATCTGCTCAGGCCCCCGGGCGGGGGAGGGGCACCACAGAGGGACCAGTGTGTCTCCACCGTCCTCTGCTCTCACATCTTGATGTCCTCCTCCACACTGAGCTGAGAGAGGGTCTTCTTGATGCGCAGCGCGGTGAGGCGGGCAGCGCCATTGGAGTACCAGCACTCCCTCATGATCTTACCCATCACACGCAGAGACTGGGGGAGGCAGGGAGGGGAGGGTTAGACCGGGGCTGAATCCCCACGCCCACCCCGTCCCTTGCAAGTGATTTTCCCGGCATGATAAAAAACAGGAAGTGAATGTTCCCCCCCGTCCGCTCACCTCGTAGCTCTGCCACCAGTTGGGGACGTTGGGCCTCAGCCTCTGATCACACACCACCTTCCTCATCTCCTCGATGGAGGGGTCGGACGGCACCAGGTCGAAGTAGGGCAGCTGGTACTCCTCGTGAACACCTGCCGGGGACAGGACACAGGGGGGACCGGTCAGTCCGTATTAACTGCCGCTCTTGACCCAACAGGCCCAGCGAGACACACAACTCCACACCAAGCCACTCTTGATCCCGGTGACGGAGTGTTCTCCCGGGAACTGGCTGTGAGTCACTGTGTGAGAGGGTCTGTTAGATTACCACAATGAGGAGACAGACCGGGTTACCTCCAGTGTTGGAGCGACACGCTATCTCCCAGTAAACCAGCCCCAGGGCGTAGATATCGGCACACTTGAACGAGTCAAAGTGTTTCATGTTGATGGTCTCATCCAGGACCTCAGGAGCCATATACCTGGAACAGTGAGGTGTAGGGTGAGGAAGTTTATGCACTAGGGCAGGGTTGAGGTACAGGTTAGAGGTAAGGCTAAGTTTAGGGAACATGGAATAGTTTTTTGGGATCCCCACAGAGTTAGTACTACTGTGTGTGTTCGCTCAGTACCTCTTGGTGCCAACACGCTGATTAGGAGCGATGTCTATAGTGTCAGTGATGGACTCGTGTCGTACAGCCAGACCCAGGTCAGCGATGGCACACATTCCGTTCTTCTTCACCAGAATGTTCTTAGACTTCAGGTCCCGGTGGGCGATGCCTGGTTTACCTGGAGAACACACACACACGGAGTTGGACCACTGGGACCATTTCAACAACGGTCCTGGCCACAAGCGGTCAAATAAACAGAAATACTGGGAATGGTCCAGTCCTGCTGGCCACGCCCACAGGCCAACTACAAAAGGTCCACACGAGGCGTGTCCATGCGGGGCGGCTCCTACCCTGGGTGCCCAGGATCTCCATGTGCAGGTGTGCCAGGCCACTGGCGGCGGACAGCGCCAGCTTGATCATGCCCTCTATGGTGACAGAGTAGTGGTTCAGGTAGTCAAACAGAGAGCCGTGCTCGTGGTAGTCCGACACCAGCCACAGCTGGGTCCACGTCCCGTTATCTGGAGGGGGAGGCCTGGAGGTCAAAGATCAGGTCGGGAGTGTCTCTCCGAGCGGTGACCACGTGACAAAGCACTTACCTTTGTTGTCCGCGGCGATGAAGCCCAGGATGTTCTCGTGGCGCAGCATGATGGTCTGGTAGATCTCCGCCTCGCGGAACCAGGAGCGCTCCTCCCGGGAGGAGAAGATCTTCACCGCCACGTCCCCACCACGCCACCTCCCCCGCCACACCTCCCCGAAGCGGCCCTTCCCGATGATCTCCTGGAGGACGATGGTCCTTGCCACCGTGCGCTGCACGAACAGAGGCAGACCTGCCAGGGGGTAGAGAGTGGAGCATGAGGGAGGGGCAACGGACGTGAGGTGGGGGGGTAGAGAGAAGAGCATGAGGGAGGGGCCACAGACGTGAGGTTTGGGGGGAGCAACAGATGTGAGGTGGGGGGAAAGCAACAGACGGGGGGGGGTGGGGGGGGGCTTCCGTTCCATCAACTTGACTGTATAACCTCTTGAGCAGTTCAGGTCTACTCACCAGAGCCAGAACCTGATGTGGACATGTCATAGAGGAGGTCCTGCAGGGTCTTGTCCTTAGCCAGGTACAGGTGCTCACAGGAGGGGTCCTCTACCTCCAACCTCTGCCTGTGGCTGGAGGAGAGGGGCGGGAGAGGGTGAAATGTATCAACTGTCAGGCTGTGGAAGCTGACACTAGTAGCCCAGCAGTTGAAAAGTTACACTCACACTCTTGAAAAGATGTCAAGGTAATGATGTTCTAATCATCATTCTAACAGAGTCGAATATACGTTTCATAAGTTAAAAACCGTTTCGAGTACAGTTATCAATGATTTGTGTATCTTATGTCGTCGGAGAGGCCAAATGGGATCTCTACGCAACCCCTTCCCTAGACTCCTCCCACCGGCCGCGACGGGGTTCCCGGCTCACCCGTAAGCCCTCTGGTGGTGCTGGAACAGGAACACCCCCACCATCACCAGCATGCACAGCAGGAAGACGGGCCCGGCGATCACAGCCACCAGCTCCACCGGCCCCCAGGGGCCCCCAGATCCGACCCAGCCCAGGTTCCCCGGCTTGGCTGTTGGGGGGACAGAGGACGCGCGTTAGCAAGGGGCACCACCGGGGATTCCGGTCGAGGCGACGAAGAGGCGGACTCACGCGAGGGGGCCTTGAGGTCCACACTGTTGCAGAAGTCGGTGTAGCAGCAGTACGTGTTGAGCAGGCCCTCGGCGCTCAGGCAGTAGAAGGGCTGGCCCGGGGGCACCAGGCTGGCCCGGGTGATGCAGATCCGGATGTTCTGCTCTCGGCCCTGGATGAAGGAGGTGGAGGCCATGCAGGCGCCGTCCGTCTCGCACTCGAAGCCCGACTTCTCGCAGTTGGTGCAGTTGCACCGCAGGGCTGGGTAGAAGGGGAGGGGGGGGGGGGGGCACAGGTCAAACATCTTTTCCTCTCGCTCTACTGACTTGCGGTGCACAGCCTGGATCTGCGACAGCACTACGGCAGACGTGGGCAAGTACCGAATTAGAGGACCTGAGGAATGAAATGCAACATTGGTGGACCATGTTACTCGATGAGGAGTGAGCCAGCAGGCCAGTCCGTTAAGAGCAGGAAGGGTCAATGTTGCAGGGATGACATTTGTCCAGCAGGGCGCAGTAATGAGATTTGTCCTGCAGGGCGCAGTAATGGCATTTGTCCAGCAGGGCGCATCCTAAACCAACCAAGTGGCCTTGACGTGGGTTTCCGTGTGCTCCGCTGGCCAGGGCAGGGTCCCGTTCAGAATAGATCTGACGGCAGGCGGTGGCATGCAGGCAGAGGGCCCAGGCTGAAACCAGATCCACCACTGCAGATGAGCCCTGACGCTCAGCGGACCGGAGACCAGCCAGACACGCCACAGCCCATCAGTCCCCAGCACGCTGCTCGGGGGCGGGGAGCGTTGTTGTGAGAGCGGCCGCTTGCAGCCCCTGGAGCTGGGGGCTTATTACCTGGGACACCCACGGCAACGTACCCAAACCACTGGACACTTTCAGGGGTTTGAGCCACTGTGAAAACGCTAACGGCACACCGGCCCATCCATAACAACGGCCTGTCGCGGCCCTTCCTCCACAATAACAGTGTATAGGTAAGTTGCTGTTGTTTTGATATCCCAGGCGGCACCAGAGAACGACATCCACACGGTTTTCAGGAAACAAGGTGTTCCGGGGAGCCGGATTCCCCACGCGTGGCACCACAGCCCGTGAAGAGGGTACACTGTGGTAGACCATTCACCGCAGTAAAAATAAACTGGCTGACAATCATGACATCAAGTCTCATACCACAGTCAATCCGCAGTAAAACATTCCGGTTCACTTCCGGAAGTTGAACAACCAAACTACTTTTAAACTATAGCCTCTCCACGAAACACAGCCAACACTGAAAGGGGGGTCAACCCAGAGAGCCTGGTGCCAGCCAAGTGTAACCCGGCTACGCAAAGTAATTATGTTCCCGATACAGGACAGTGTTTTGGCTTCATAACAACCACATTCTGGGGGAGGTTGAGGCACAATCGGTTCTCCCTCTGAACTCCGCTGTCCCTAGACCGAGTGAAGGCCAAAAGCTGGCTGTAGCACAACACAGATTTTTAGAATCTGACAAACTCCACTCCTACTAACAAGTACGGTTAGCCAATCGGTCGAGGGCTGCTTTGGCCCAGCTGGAGTGCTGGGGGAGGGGGAAAACATTGCAAGCAGCCAATAAAACAAAATGTGTTAAATGATTTTTTTTTTTTTAAAGGTACTCCCCCAAAAACTTCCTGGGGGGGGGGGGCGACCCACTGATCGCCAGACAGTGTTGGGGCTGGACAAGCCCAGAGTGGCCAGTGCCTCATCTTGAACCGAACCGAGGACAATGGCAGTAGCCTGGTAATACTAGACTGAACCGCCGTGGTCGAAAAAGGCAACAATCCCTGTAGCACAAGAGGATTTAGGATGGGACACATGGTAACACACTGAGCGCAGAGGGGGACGGGGGGGGTTCAGGAGCCCCCTTAAAACGGCTATGCCAGACCTTTACACCCTAACCCATGGGGGGGGCTTTACTCTGAAGATTTCCGCTAAGCCTCTGCCTGTTTTTTTTAGCCACACTTGAGCCCTTTCCTCCTGTCCTATTTAGCAAGTCTCTCTGTCTGACTTCAACTCACTAGCGAGTTAAGCCAAACCATGTCGGTACAAGCTTAAGGGTAGTCATTCCCAAACAGTTGGTTAAAAACCCACTGGATCACATCATAACACATTTACGCAACAAATCATATGAAAACCTTGGTGTAAATAAAAATAAAAGACCAAAATAGCACGTATGAAGAATCAGTGATATTTGACAACTTAATCAACTAGGCTGAAGCCTGACAATGGCCTCTGTGTTTTAGTTATAATGTTTTTTTTTATGTTTTGGGGAGTAGGAGGTCTAAACCTCAAGACCGGTATTCACTAAACACTATCCTCAGAGACATATTGCATTAGAAATCATTTTCATAAATGTCCTACATCTCACTTCTATTGCAGTCCCCAACTGGTTTTTCTTTGGGACCCAAATTCAACAAAAATAAATGTTGTCTGAATGGATTTGCAATTAGATTTTGTAATGTTGGATTCATCGTGGCGGTCTTCTAGACAGCCATCTCTTGCCAAACAGACTGTGTCCGTGGGCTTTTTAATAAATAAACAGGTTCTCTAAAAAATGTTCTTTTTAGAAGACGGGATATGCAAGCTCTTTGTCATTAGAACATTATCTGTTTCCTTCAAAATATTTAAGATGCAGATTTAATAACAAAACTTAACTTCATGAAGCTGAAAAGCAGTATTAAAGACAGAGCAGTGAAATAAACAGCACATCAAGTGTTTTCGTTTTTTTTCCACCACAACATTTTGAATAACTCCAAAACAAACAACAAAGATGGCGGCACACAAATCGGCGGGTGACCTTTCCGTAAAGGCAGCAGACAGACAACAGTCAGCTGGAAATGTTTCGTTACGTTTGATGGGTTTATCAAAATTCGGGGGGGGGGGGCGATGCTGGACGGGGGAACTCGGACGTCCAACTTTTTCAGCAAAGAATCCTAGGGAGTTGACGGCCCGAAGAAAGGCTGCGTCGTTTTGATGGCCCGACGTGCTCCCCCTCTTGCCCTGGGAAGCCCAGAACCGGCACACTATTCGTGACGCTTTAATCACACGGTGCACATGCCTAGTTCCGCGGGGCCTCACGTGCTGGATCTTCGCCCGGCCGATACCACCTGCCAACCCACCCCCACACCTCATAGCACCACCCGCTCATTAGGACCCATTAATCTTTGGGTTGGCACTTTGGCCCCCGCGCACGGAGTCTTACACAATCCACTTCCCTTGAGTCATTCCCATAACCCACATGTTGTGCTGTACTGATGTGGCCATGCGAGTCAGAGCCCCGCCCAGGTCCTGGGAACCGCTCCCACACTCCATGTGTCTGCGTGGGGTGTGTGATGGGTGTCATCTGTGCAACGGTTTAGGCCCATGCGTAATATGAAGTGGTGTGTGTGTGTGAATGTTTTCACAAGAGTGCTGCTGCTCAAAAGCAGCTGTGTGTGCGCGCGTGTGTGTGTATTTATTCCCGTAACTGATGTTAGAACCTTGTTTTTCTCAAAAAGTGGAATGAGTTCATGTTGTCTTGACATTTCTTGCCAGCAGCAGCAATACAACTGTGTGGTAGAGGTGCGTGGACCTGACCGGGGAAATGCCAGAAACTCCCAGTGGATCATGTCCAACTTCACACACACACACACACACACACTGGAATTTCCTGCAGATTAAAAAGAGGTGGAGCAGCCGTCTCTGACAGGGGAAGGGGAAAAACTAACCAGTGCCACATCATCCTAATCTAGAGTCAGAAAGCAAATAGTTCAGATAAATGTTTTTCGCTAAATAAGGCATGAAAAGGAGGCAGGAGGCAGGGGGTCAATGAGGTCACAGCAGACCTCCTGTAGCCTGACAGCCATCCGGTCCAACCAGGAGAGACCACATCCACATAGGCCCAGCGTACAGATGTCCAGAGACCACATCCACAAAGGCCCAGCGTACAGATGTCCAGAGACCACATCCACGTAGGCCCAGCGTACAGATGTCCAGAGACCACATCCACAAAGGCCCAGCGTACAGATGTCCAGAGACCACATCCACAAAGGCCCAGCGTACAGATGTCCAGAGACCACATCCACAAAGGCCCAGCGTACAGATGTCCAGAGACCACATTCACGTAGGCCTAGTGTACAAAATGTCCCAAAAACATCAGCAACATCATTACAAAACAGGGCTGAGGGATGAGGCCAGACTGAGGGATGAGAACAGTGCACAAGTCCCTCAGGAGCCCTGCGATGACAGGCCAGCAGGGAGAGGCCCATCTTCAATACATCACAGAAGGTCAATGAGTCCAATCCAAAAGGTCAGAGCAACCTTGATCTTTCCTTGTAAGCATATTGTTAGAAACGCGTCCATCATGGGGTAAGGGTTGAGAGACACGAAAAACAGACCGAAACCGTTACCAAGACAGGCCTCTTCTGTTGGCTGGTCCTGAACCTGGTTTGGGGACCGGTATTTCCTCACGGTTCATCTACTTTAGAGCTTTGGTCAAGGAAGAGACCACGCTAGGCTGAAACTTTCAGTTGTCTTAATATTACAACATAACCATACAAAATGGATTCATTTTCTCCCTGAAACGTGGAGAAACGACGTAAATGAACCAGCTTCCTAAACCGGTCAGAACTGCACAGGGGAGGACAGAGGTTCCACGCTTATAATTTAAATTTCCCTGTTTCAGCAAAGATCCCCGTTTCAGGGAGTAAATTGGCACGGACCGGGGGGAGGGGGTGGTATGGAGAACTTTACTCCCGTATCCACATAATTGGCGTCCTCACACTGGTCCATTGTGCTGAGATTAGAGAGAAGCGAGGAGGGATTGGCCCTGCCCGGTGCGGAGCCAGAAGCAGGCGCAGGAAGGCATGCGGGTTGGGGGGAGGTGGTAGCGGTGTTGTTGGTGACTGGCGGGTTAGTGGAGGTCACGGGGGAGGGGGGGTAACATTCACCAGCGGAGGATGGCGGACAAACAGAAATCATGGCGTGCAACGAAGCGCAACCTTTTTCTTTTTATGTCCGGTGCCATTTGGTAATGCCCTGTTAAGACTAGTTGGCCCGGTCGGGTGAGGGGGGGTGGGGACAGAAGGGTTACGTACCCCCCCCCCCCCAGCTGCGAGAGGGGTCGGCCGATAGCTGCAGGGAACAGCTGTGACAGTCGGTCATTAACACCCCGTCTAGACTTTGACTAGGGGGGGGGAGAAGTGAACACTGAAGAGATCGGGACGATCCAGCTCCAGAAAAGTGGCGTTCCAATCATTCCGGTCGTGTTGAGGCAGGAAAAGCAGAACCACCTAAATGTCTCCCTGGGTCTTCTACGGAGAGATGGACCCTGTTCAAAAGCACAGGAGACACCGTTTGGATGCATCTGTACAGCAGGGACCTAATAACGCACTGATGTCTGAAACCGCACCTACAACGTTTGGAAAGACCTTAGGACACCCGTGGGTTAAAATTCTATTTTAGATACGTCAGCTGGAGATTATTGGACGATTCTACTGAGCCAGTGGGCAGTTTTGCAAACCCAGCTGAAGTATCTTGACCATAAGGAGGAAATGAAGAAAATAGTGAAGGGGGGAATATAACATGTCAGATCCAAGTCGTCCCTCCACTAGGAACCCAAATCTTCCATCCACACCTCCACTGGGAACCCAAGTCCTCCATCCGGGAACCCAAGTCATCCATCCACCCCTCCATTAGGAACTCAAGTCTTCCATCCATGTTCACCGTAGGAACTCAAGTCATCCGTCAACCTCTACAATAGGAATCAAACTCATCTGTCCACCTCTACAGTGGGAACCCAAGTCATCTATCCACCTCTACTAATGATGTCAGTGGAAAATGTTTAAGCTTTTTTGGCAAGGATCATTTTGCGCAACAGCAGGGAATTCTGGGGGCTAAATGAGTGCAGAGCAGATGCACTGCACGCAAGCACCAAAATGAGCAGTCTGAAATTAGATCCACGAAGCGAGGTACCAGACAGACGGTCGATCGAGACAAGCAGACGCCACCAGACAGAACACACACAGACACACACTCTTCCTCCCTAATCGATGCCGGTGGGTGGACGTGGGGTGGGGTCATTACATCCACACCGGCCTCAGGGTCAGATTACATCGGATTCCAAGGAGCAAAGCCCACCATCTACCTTCCCCTCTGCCCTCGCCCCGGAGTTGGGGGACAGGAGCGGGGTCCTGTGTTGCTCATCTGGTAGAAAGCCAGTCTTGGAGGACACAGGGCTGTGGGTTCAATTCCCACAGGAAACACACAGGGCTGTGGGTTCAATTCCCACAGGATACACACAGGGCTGTGGGTTCAATTCCCACAGGAGACACACAGGGCTGTGGGTTCAATTCCCACAGGAAACACACAGGGCTGTGGGTTCAATTCCCACAGGATACACACAGGGCTGTGGGTTCAATTCCCACAGGAGACACACAGGGCTGTGGGTTCAATTCCAACAGAAAAACACTTGGTTTCACTGACGCATCAGTTACTGCCAGTCGACCACTGACACTGTGGGCAGACATAGCCCACACACACAACATTTTTTCTGTCAAACATAGTAATGACTATTTGCTCTCCGCGACGGCACTTAGTGGTCACTTGCTACAGCCCAGGCATGACATCTGAACCTCAACTGTAGTTATTATTCTCCTTCCGTCTGTCTACATACAGAACCGTGGCGTTACCTAGCGATCGTGTCCACAGGTCAGCGAGGGGCCAGACGGTCTGTGACTGAAATTAGTCCCCCCCAGCCTCCGGGCCCCTCGGGGCAGATCGAGTACAGAGGTCATTAGAGAGAACCGGGTCGTTAATGGGGCAACACCCGACCCGTTATCCAGAACCAGGCGAGTCTCAGGCACTGGTTTGGCTCAGGGCCGGACGACAAGACGGGACACGTTGGACTGACCCGATGACCTCCCCTTTCCATCTCCTCCACACAGTCCACTGTACCATCGCACAGAGGGACCTCCGGGGGTATTCCGGGGGTACTCCGACAGCACGCAGAATCCTATTCTGTATACAGTTTCGTCAAAGAATTCAGTTTCACTTTCCCTACACTAATTAAGATTACGTGGACCTCGGAAGTGTTCCATCCTGTTCTCCAGCCATTTAAGGGGTGGGGGAGGGAGGGACCTATTTAATGCAAACAGGACATTGGGCCAATAAACCCCAGGGCAACCAGGAAACAGACATATGGTTTACTGAGAGTGGAACCACAGGTGGGACCACAGATAGAAGATAGAAGTCTGCCACGACGCAGCCAGGACCACCACAACTGAGATAGAGAGTGGGAGGTGAGGACAACCGAGGACAGCGAGAGGAAAAGAACGTGGTGAGAGACAGACATTGACAAGCCCTTCCCTGCCTTGCGGCAGTGAGTCTAGTTCACACAGCTCTCATATCACACAAGCTGTGTTTAATTCAGTCATGTAGCCACATCTCAAAAGGTTTATATGGTGGCCCAGGGTGTTTTCCAGCATTCTGAGCCGCTGCCACTGATGCACATGTACTGCTACAGTATGCGTTAGAAAATCACCCCTACTGCCATTTCAGATCCCACCCCTGTAATATCCAATGAAGCTGGAAACGTGGAAACGTCTGGCCATATATAGGTCATTGACGCGAGACAAAAAATAAACTGACGCCTCAGTGAGTAAAGGAAGTGTCAGCCAGACCCGTAGACCTGGAATGGCCAATGATGTCATGACAATGTCATCACAATTCAATACTTGTAGCCAAGTGCAATTCACCAAATATAAGATAACAAAAAACCTCCCGAATTCTCTCATTACCCAATTACAAATAGTAGGCTACATAAATTGGTTATTTAATCGAAATATTTTTTAAGAAATAATAAAATAAAAAACTGCATAAGCATTCAACTTACACACAATAATAATTGCAAAGATATCTTTTGATGCAAGAAGAGCCTTAAAAGATTTGCTATACTTATACCAGCGTAGGGGTAATTTTGGACAACTTAGTCTCAGGTTTGTTACAGACTGCTTAGGTTGTTTGGATGAGGCTTTTGGAACACAAATTCTCAAGGGGATTGAGGTCAGGACTTTGTGAAGGTCCACAAAAACGACATTCACCTTTTTCAGGTTTCGCCACTCAAATGTTGCTTTGCCCTAGTCTTGGGATCAGTATTTGTTTTTGAGAGGACCAAAACAGGTTCTCGTGCAGCATTGACCAGTTTACAGTTTTTCAAAAATAACTAGATGGCCAGTCCCTGCCAATTAGAAGCATCCCCACACCATGATGTTGCCACTACCATGCATCCCTGTAACAAGAATGAGGAACAGGCATACTTAGGGTTTTGAGTTCAGCATCATTCATCTTCACACAGCACAGTTAGATCACACTCAGACAGTACTTTCTGAAGGGGACACAGCTCAATATGAACGGTCAATCCACTCCCAGCCACTGTATATTAAAAAAAAAGGTTTTACTTCGCTAGCTGGACTATATCTGCTTTTAACCATTCGATCTGAGTCAGCGGTGTGAAACTATGGCTCCATTCAGAGTAGTGTGGGCCCCTGTTTTCACACAGATGCCCTAGACCAGCTGGACAAACCCCTCACCCTATTGTTCAGTGTGCCTGGCCTGAAAAACACCCCCGCTCTTACTGGTACTAGATGACTAGATTGCACTTGAGTGCGACGTTTGGCTAACCCAGCCCATCGCCGTCATATCTTAAAAAACAGACAGTGCCATAGTTTGAGCCTAGCTTTCAAAACCCTGAACCAAACCCACCAACCAAGAATCCAAGGCCCCTCTCGCATCACACATCAGTTCAAAGCAGAAAAAGTGACAACATGACATTATCCACATCTGTCCAGACGAGAGGAATTTAACGTTACCATGACTCTCTAGCAACTACACAAACGGGTGGCACAGACACAGACAGCAGGTTACACTTGGTTATTGACACATCACTTTCCGAGCCTCTCTGTATTAATTATTTTTTGCAAGTTGAAACCAGGGTAAATGTTGTTGCATGCGAGGAAGATTAGACAGGAAATAACTGGGCACTGGCCCAACTCCTAGCAGTCCTTCCTTGTAACACCGCAAGTGGAATTATGCCCAATTATTATTTTTTTAAATGGTTGTGTAAAAAAACACAAAGAGCTAGTATCTACAGACCAAATTCCAATCCAGATGTACTCATTTATTTTTCTTTGGGGTATGGTAATCCGCTGCTTGGGGGAGGGGGGGTGTTGAGACCATATCTGGAACCTGAAAAGAAGCACATTCGCCACATTTCCATCACAAAGAACACAGACATCAACTTCTGTCTGGGTCGGCTGTTGTCGCAACCTGCCAGCTTCCACTTGGCTAGTGCAGTGGTCACAAGTATAATATTCACAACTCATGTACTTGTTAAAATATAATCTGTGAAATGAACAGCCTGGATTCATGTCCATCTTTTCTGGGTTGAAGTATATCCACACCTTTTACTGTTTCGACAAAGCCCCTTTATAAAAAGAGTAAATCACCCTTGTTACCTGTGGGAGGACGGATAAGACCCCCCACTCGTTTGTTTTGTAAACAAAATAAGCACAACAGCCACACACAGATAACGGTAACGTCAACAGAACAGCGAGGCCTGGATTTCATAACACAATATGTAAGCAATATCCAAGTCCACAGAATATGGACACATTACAAAGGTGATTGTTTTGTAAACAACTGACTAACAATCTGACTACGTGAGATAGCCAGCTAGCTCGCGCCAGGCGCATGTTTTGTGTTGTGAGCTAACTAGCATTACCTCGAGCTAGGTCGATTTACACGCTAATCACATTTTCTATGTAGCAGCTGTCGGGATTAAATAAATAGACCGGTCGTGTGGTCTAGAAGTGTTATTCGACGTGTTTAGCGAGCAGCGATTGTTAGATATTAAGCGACTAACACCAATATTAGTATTTAATGTTGAGGTCTTTAACTAGCTCCCTATCTGACTGTGGTTCCCAAATCCCAGACAAGCAGCGCCATTATGATCGACAGGCGATGCCAGCCAAACCAACCTCCCGTAAAACAAACAAAAAAACCACCAAGAAAAAAGCCGAAGAGTGCACGTTTTAAATGTCTCTTACCGTCGCCGATTACTACTAACCCAAGCAGGGCCAGCAACGTGGGAAATATTCGTTTTAAAGCCATTTTTTCAGCATTCCCATTTCTTTCGCAGTGTGGTACTGTCAACACCACCGCCAGACCCAAACACAACCACAAACCATACAGTCGTCGGTCGCCAGCAGCGAGGCGAAACGATACGCACTTAAAGGGGAGTGCGTTGATTTTAAAGGGGAGGTCGCTCTATGATTTTAACTTACATTTTAATTAAACACTTCCCACTAGACGAATAAAGGGTAGTGTGCTACAGATTAATGTTGTACTGCTGCATTTAAGGCACTAAAAATCATTTATTTCAAATGTAACATTTCATGCTTAAGGCAGATAATAATTTGAAAGCCACTGTGGCAGTGAAAGGATTTCCCATCCTGATACTGTCTACAGTCATGTGTCCTTTTTTATATTCTCATGATTCAGTCTCATCTGGAATGCTTCTCAGCTAAAATAAAACAGGCCAAGTATTGCAAAATAGGGATCTAACAGGATAGGATATGCATTTATGGACAATTTACTTCTTCAGTGTACACACACACTTCTGGTTAAATCTGAGCCACTTGGCCTACATAGGCTAACAGGCAAGAGGTGGGGATTGCTAACTGGCTGGGGGTGGAGGTTGGGGATAAGGAATGGCTAACAAGCTGGGGGTGGAGGTGTGGATAAGGGATAGCTAACAGGCTGGGTGGAGGTATGGGATGGTAAACAGACCGGGGGTGGAGGTGGGAATAGGAATAGATCAACCCCCACCCCTCTATCTCTGCCCCCACCCCAGACAGACAGACATACACATAATCAGATACACACACATGCACACACACATTATCGATGACTAGACAGACTGTGAGGAATCCATTTCCTTCCTCTCAGTGATAGATGATCATGGTAATTGCTACAGATAGACAATGACTGACTTGAAACCTATATTGCCGAAATGTCTTTGTGGAAACTACATGAGATCCTCAGAGCTTCCAGACATAATCACCCTTCTTCTTTCACGCCTTACAATCCTCATTATCTTTGCGATTGAAGACAGGATCTTTAAAGAGAGAGAGAAAAAGCTAGGATCCATGTGACCACAATACATTTTACGTCAAACTCTGTACTCTGTCCACATGCATTCATTCATTAATACAACTTGTACTCTTAAAATGTTCACCCGGCGAGGAGAGGAGAGGTTCCTCTCTAGGTCTTTTCCTACATTTAAGCTCCTTGAGGGAGTTTTCCTAGCCACTCCTTGGGGTTTCAGGCTGGGTGTTTGGTAAAAGCACTTTGTGACAACTGCTAATGTGAAAAGGGGCTTTATAAATGCATTTGATTGATTGAGTACTGTAACATCCAAAAACTGAATTTAGGCTCAAGAATTCTCTTGGTTGAGAGATGTAGTAATAAAAATGGCTTGGCCTACTCAGCAGGATGTGTGTGTGTGTACCTATGTACAGGTTTAGGTACTTGTGGGGACCTTACAATCCCCAGCATCTGTCAGTTTAAAAAGGGACATTTCTGGGTAAGTAAAACAACAGTAACACAGGCCCCAAAACACACACACGCACACACACAAATAGGCACTCACATACACACATGTAACCAGATTATCCCATAATATATTTCCCATCACATTTTTCTGGAAAGGTTTTGTGTAATAGTCATAGATAATCAACTATAGGTAATCACGTGATCACATCAAATGTCAGTATTCACCTCCAGGTCTAAAGTAATACCTTGCTAAGGAAGTGTCTTCCGGCCTGGCACAGAACACCTATACAACCTGGCCTTTACAGCGACAAGCAAAAAATAATGTCCGCAACAACAAAATACGTTGTATAAAAGTTTTTAACATTTTAAATGATTGACAAGGTGAACAATTAACATTTAAAAAAGAGACTGAAGAATACTGATTACCAAAAGGCCAGTACTGGAGAAACAGGTGCCTGACTCCCTCTGGTGGACGATTCTAGAAGAGTAATGCTACTTTCGTTTTCCAGCGTAACAGCACCTAGGCGTTTTAGTAACCCTTTTGAAAGGACATGTCATGTTAGTGTAAGGATAACAGCATAGAAGGGCCCAGGTATTCACGAATGAAATACCCCGTTTACAATGTTATGTTGTTTTTATTTCCCTTTTAAGAATTGTTGACTGGTTTTCATTAAAAGGATGGCAATTCTGCCCTGGAAGTATATAGCATGTACCATTTTAGGTAAAAACTAATCAAAGTGTACATAATCAGTGACATAAAAAAAGGTTTCCACAGGATATCCAATGCTGGTGAAAGATACCTTATTCTTCTTATAGTCTAATATACACACACAACACCTTTATGTTATGATCATGACTTTGCAGCATTACCATAAGGTCAGCTTAAAAAGCTTCCTGGAAATAAAAAAAGCAATCAATATGTATAGATCCCTTATAGTGCATTAAAACAAATAAAACACAGGCATGACATTCACATCCACTTGCAACGATTCCACTGTAGGACCAGTCCTGTCTCATAAACAGATCATAGTGTACACACATCTGGGATGCTGGAACTGGTACAAAGTGCTCCATTTGGTGTGGTGGGATATGAACTACACAGATATATTCACCCGAGATCTGACCTGGTATCCTACTGGGTTGGATATGTTGCAGTAGATAGTTGAAGCCCAGATCAGATCACGCAGTGGCCACAGATCTTACATTGGCATATTAATAACTTAATCACAGACTGAATCCAAAATTCGTTATAGAAAGTTAGAAATATCCCGATGATAGATATTTCATAGGTTCTTGATGATTCCACTGGAGATATGCGAACGGAAACCTTTTCATTGTGATGTGTGGTGGTTGGGCTTATAACAGAAGACTGTTGTGGAGGACACACACATTTTGGTCAGGAGGCAAATTATTACTTTCTAAAAGCTCTGACACTCTGAGGGTTAAACTACCAGTCTCCTATCAGATATCTCAAATGAGCTTTCATGGAAAAACCTTTATGGATCAGTGTCATTGTGAACATTTTGGATGAATTTGTGTCAAGTACATATTTGACACAAATGTCTACCCCTTAGTTTATCCCTCATCTCATTAATATATATCTCGGGTCCCAGATAGAGTGGGTATCTATCTGCTTTATTTGATTGTCTTATTTGCCTGTCCTCCCCAAAACGAAATGAATACCCATAATCCCTAACCTTAAAAAAGTATCACCTAAGCCTAACCAAGATCTTTACCCTAATACCCAACCAAGAACATAAGCTTGAACCAATCCCTCATATGTTTACCTTAACCATTATCCTATCGTGGAATTCCAAACATATCATATGCTTAGCAACTTCATAAAATGTCCAAAATTTAGCAAACTACAAACACATTGTACAAACTGCAATTCAATTGGTTGAAAACCATATCAAAACGACATTCTACACAGATGCCGGGGTCCCAAATTAAAGTGTACATGTCTACCCAGGACCGCAGCTTCATAACAACAACCTTTACCGCTGAGCCAATGTTGAGACATCCATTCCAAAACCATCACAGGAAAAAGCTTTCACAAAGACATCTACCGAATTCTGCAGATCCCTTAATCCAGTAGGCCCCCATCAGAGGACAATGGCCATGTTAAAAAAAGCAATTTCAGCTGTTCCGCAGAATTATAATCAGGCAATTACTTGCAAATGGTTCTGTCCATATAAATATCCAAGTCCTCATTGCTCCCTTCCTGAGGGTCTCATTTCCGATCTCGGCAGGTGAATATGCAAAATGCAATACATTAACTTCTGGATTCCAGACGTAATGATCCAGGCAGTATACACAGGTTGATATAGGGATTTGAGGAAGAGGCCCCAGTTACATGGAACACTAGATAGTCTTCAGCCGTGGCAAATTATATTACAGATTTTTGGTGTCTTATACTTGGGTCTAAACGTCCTGATTTCAGTTTGGTTGGAGTTATGAGGACTACACGTCCAATTTGAGTTTCTCTGTGGGGTACTCGTGGTCCTGGGTCAGCTTGGAGAGGGTCTTCCTGACACGTAGAGCTGTTAGGCGAGCCGGGGGGCTCTGGAACCAACACTCCTTCATTATCTTTGAGATTGAAGACAGGATCTTTAAAGAGAGAGAGAAAAAGCTAGGATCCATGTGACCACAATACATTTTACTACAAACTCTGTACTCTGTCCACATGCATTCATTCATTAATACAACTTGTACTCTTAAAATGTTCACCCGGCACAGCCATAAGAAGACGGGTCACATGCCCGGGCCTGGTTCCTCTCTAGGTCTTTTCCTACATTTAAGCTCCTTAAGGGAGTTTTCCTAGCCACTCCTTGGGGTTTCAGGCTGGGTGTTTGGTAAAAGCACTTTGTGACAACTGCTAATGTGAAAAGGGCTTTATAAATCCATTTGATTGAGTAACTACTGTAACATCCAAAAACAGAATTTAGGCTCTAGAATTCTCTTGGTTGAGAGATGTAGTAATAAAAATGTCTTGCCATACTCAGCAGGATGTGTGTGTGTGTGTACCTCCGTACAGGTTTTACTGTGCTTGTGGGGACCAAACTCACAGCATGTGACAGTAAACAAGGACAACTTAACCTTGTGCACATTTCTGGCATGAAGAAAAGGCTATTTTTGGCCTTGGGGAAAGGGTTTATAAGTAAAAATTGCAATTAGGGTTAAGATTAGATTTAGAGTTAGAATAGGATTTTGAAAGAGAATAATGTTTGCCTTCAGCACACGGACTGGTCAATGTAAAATGTGTGAGTGTGTGTGTGTTTCTCACCACGTGTGAGTGTGTGTGTGTGTTTCTCACCACTTGTGAGTGTGTGTTATTCTCACCACGTGTGAGTGTGTGTGTGTGTTTCTCACCACGTGTGAGTGTGTGTGTGTGTGTTTCTCACCACGTGTAAGTGTGTGTGTGTGTTTCTCATCACGTGTGTGTGTGTGTGTTTCTAACCACTTGTGAGTGTGTGTGTGTGTTTCTCACCACGTGTGAGTGCAGTCTGTTGTGCAGACCGGGTCTCTGCTGGTCCACACACACCACCTTCTTCATCTCCTCAAAGCTGGGGTCAGAGGGCACCATGTCAAAGAAAGGTGGTCGGTACTCTTCCACTATCCCTAGAACATGAAACACAACCACACACGGTAAACACACATTACAGTATCAATGATGTGACTTGAGTAATGTTGGTTGGATAAGTTGATTGGTTGATTGAGTTGGGGAGTGCCATTGAGAATCCTGATACACAGTGACAATTAAAAATTTTGTACATTTGGATTGTATATGTTGGCGTTACATACAGATGGTATACCGCACATAATCTACCTACATACAGAACTGAAATCCAAACTTGACATAGTAGTAGTGGGCAGGAGGAGAGTTTGGTAGCAAAGCAGTAGTGTTAGGTAGTGGAAGGAGTGTTCAGGTAGTGAAGAGCAAGACAGTTGGGAAGTAAAAGCAGGAGTGTCAGGTAGCATGAGCAGTTGTGTTGGGTTGTAGGGGCCGGAGAGTTTGGTAGGAAGAGCAGTTGTGTTGGGTTGTGAAGAGCAGGAGTGTTGGGTTGTGGAGAGCAGGAGCGTTGGGTTGTAGGAGCAGGAGTGTTTGGTAGGAAGAGCAGTTGTGTTGGGTAGTGGAGAGCAGGAGTGTTTGGCACTGGAGAGTAGCAGAGAGCAGAAATGTTGGGTAGTAGGAGCAGGAATGTTGGGGACTGAAGAGCAGGAGTGTCGGGCAACAAGAACACAGAGGAGAGACTAGTGAAGTTAAGGAGTTCTGGGAAGTCTGGCTGTGTGTGTGAGAGAGAGAGAGATAGAGAGAGAGAGAGATAGAGAGAGAGAGAGAAAAAAAGAGAGAACGAGCATCTGGACTATGTGAAGAGGGAGGGTGCTGACACCAGATAAGAGTGTTTATCATTACTACAGCGCTAATCATGGGAGAGGATATCAGAACTAAACACAGACCCAGTTAAACACACACACATATACACACACTCCCCGAGACCCAGTTAGACACACACACACACATATATACACACACTCCCCCAGACCCAGTTACACGCGCAGATGAAGCAGCATTGTTAGGAGGAGCGACATAGGCTAACTGCCTGCTACACTGGGCAGCCTGCGGCCAAAAAGCATCCTATCCCCTATTTACCAGTATGCACCCTGGTCTAAAGTAGGGAACTGTATGTATTAGACATGAAATAGACTTTGTTCCCTTGTAGGGAGATTAACAGCATTTGTCCTGTAAAACCATGTAGGGTTGCAAAATGTAGGAAATGTTCAATGAATTCCCCCCTGTCCACAAAATTCCAGTTGGAGGAATCCATTCCCTCATTCCGGGGGGAATAAGCAGGAAATCCATTCCTCTGACTAGTATTTCTGTAAAACCAGGGCATCTATTGATGGTTCATGTACGTTTGCAACCCTAGCACAGTGCTTGAGTGGAGGATGTGGTCAAGCGTGTGGGGAAGTGTGTGGGGAAGTGTGCAGTCAAGAGAAACCCAGCTTAGGTCCCTTTGCTTACACTGGGTCCACATGTGTTCAGACAGAAGACATGTACATTCAGGTCATTTAGCAGACCTTTAGATCATAACCAGAGTGATTCACAGCTGTAAGTGCATTTTATTACTGGACTTGGAACAAACCCACAACCCACTTGACCGGACAACAGCACATTTCAATTAAAGATTGCAGAATGTTTTCATTGGCTTGATAGTTGTGTGTATGCTGTGTGTATGTTGTGTGTATGCTGTGTGTATACTGTGTGTATGCTGTGTGTATGTTGTGTGGATGTGTCCCGGTGCGTGTGCGCATGCATGACTTACCGTTGACAAGGGTCCTTCTGGAAATTTCCCAGAAAACCAGACCCAGAGCCCAGATGTCCGTCTGCTTGTACGATTCAAATATGTCCATGCGGATGCTCTCGTCCAGGACCTCCGGGGCCATGTAGCGCTTGGTGCCAACCCTGGGGTTGTTCCCCACGTCCAGGTAGTCGCTGGTCTGGGAGTGCATCACAGCCAAACCTGGGGACACCACAGGGGCACGATCAGGGTGGGGACAACCGGATTTCACTCCTCCCTCCCCCCCTCTCTCTTCTCTCAGCCCTTCCGTCCTCTCCTTTCCCAGCGCTCCCAGCTCCGCTCACCGAGGTCCGCGATGCAACACTGTCCGTTCCACTTGACTAGGATGTTCCGGGTCTTCAGGTCTCGGTGGGCGATGGCAGGCTTGCCCTGGCAGCTGAAGATCTCCGTGTGCAGGTGGACCAGGCCACAGGCTACGGACAGGCACATCTTCAGGCACTGCTCCGGGTCCAGGACGCTGTACTGGAGGAAGTCGTAGAGACTTCCGAGCTCGTGGAAGTGGGTGATCAGCCACAACTGTGTGCTGGAGTTCTTAGATGTCATGTCAGACGCGATGAAGCCTGGTGGAGAAAACATGATTGTTCAATGTGACGGCGCGTGACGCCATACATGCGTCAGGATGTTGTGTTTTCTTTCAGATCCGTTGCGATGTAAGCAATAGTGTAATCACGAGAGACCTAAACATTTTACACGCCAGGAAAGCAATGGACACTCCAGGCAACTTCCGGTGTGCCAACGTTTAAACTTCCTCCATGCTCACTATGCTGACTTACCCAGAATGCTATCGTGTCTGAGCTGTACAGTGTTGTAGATCTCAGTCTCCCGGATCCAAGACTGCTCATCTCTGGAGGAGAAGATCTTCACTGCAACACTCTCCCCCATCCAGGTGCCTCTCCAGACCTCTCCATACCTGCCCTTACCTAGGTAGAGGGAGGGACAGAGCAACAGACAGATGTTAAAGAAAGGCACAGAGCAACAAACAGATGTTAAAGACAGGGACAGAGCAACAGACAGATGTTAAAGACAGGGACAGAGCAACAGACAGATGTTAAAGACAGGGACAGAGCAACAGACAGATGTTAAAGAGAGGGACAGAACAACAGACAGATGCACAAGAGATGGACAGAGGGACAGACATCTATTACAGGGACGGGTCAACAGACGTCTATTAGAGGAACAGGTCAACAGACATATATTAGAGGAACAGGTCAACAGACATCTATGAGAGGAACAGGTCAACAGACGTCGGTTAAGAGTACACTGCTTGAATGATGAACACCATGAATACACCATGAATACACCATGAATACACCATTAATACACCATTAAGACCGGGGTTGCGTCCAGTAGCAATTTTTTGTGTTTACAAAATTCACCCAAGGAGAGATGGGAGGAGTCGGTGGGGACCAAGGTGACAGAGAAAGGGATCAGAAACAGAGAGAGAGAGCATGGAAGACGGCCTCTTACCGACACACTCCACTAGAGAGATCTGCCGAGCCATGGTCCTCTGCACCAGGTATGGCAGGCCAGTCCCACTGCCGGACGTGCAGAACTCATCATAGATGTCCTAAACAGAGTCACCCACATCAGGACTACGATCAGAACCTTCATCTAACACCTTCATCACCTTCGAAAGAACAGGCACCGGTTCTGTGACGACAACACCACCTCGTTAAATTCCTCCGTTACCTCGTAGGTGGGATCTGTTTTGCCGGGGGACTTGAGCATGGTGAGTTCTTGGTCCCTGGTGTTGGACAGGCGATGGCGCTGCCTTCGGGAGCGGATCCACAGCGCCAGGCCACACCCAGTCATACACACTATCAGCAGGACCAGCAGGGGAACAGCCACAGACAGAAGCCCAAAGACCTCCGTAGGTTCAGGTTCTGAATGGGGCACCCCAGACACACACACACACACACACAGTCATGCAGGTATGAAATAGCCGAACAGGCAGAACTGTCGATTGAATCACAGGGCGTCTCAAACGGATCAGAATGTACTACGGGATATAACAGGAAGTAGGACATGCCAGGAAACGATCGAGCGGACTGATGTGTGTGCCATCACGCCTGATCATTAACCAACGCATTAACGCAAGGCGGCCACCAGGGGGGGACAGACACAAAGTTCCCACCAAGCTCGAGGAGGCGCGTGAACGCCAGAGAATCCCGAGGCCCACGGGGAGCAGAGGGTTCCGAGCTGTCGGCAGGGGGTTCTAGAGGGGCGGCAGGGTTCTGACCTGGTGTTGGAGCTCGGCTGTTGGTGTTACACAGGCTCTGTGAGCAGCAGTGGACGTAGACGCCAGGGATGACGCTCGTGCTGCACTGCTCCCTGAAGTGGTCCTCCTGGAAGCAGCCCTTCTCCTCCTGGCCGCGCACGGACGTGAAGAAGCAGCGGTACCCGGCACAGGTGCCGTTCCCACTGCACGTCCCTTTAATGTTCTTGCATGCACACAGCAGCTCACCTACGGAGAGAGTCACTCCGTCCGTGAAACACACGCGCACACGTTCCAAAACAATGGCTCGCTCTGCGCTCACCCTGAAGCTAGCTCAGATGTGAATATGACAGTAACCTAGCCTTTGTGCCTACAGGTAACTCAAATGTGACACCTAATCGTAACACCAAATAGCTCCCTCGTGTAACTGCGGTTCTGCTGTTACGGGAACTCAACATCTGATGATGAGCTTGCAGACAACTGATTTGTCAGAATAAAGAAGACAGAGATTAGATGAAGAGGCTGTGTCTGAGTTTTAATGTAGTTCTGTAGAGGATGTGTCTGGGTTTTAATGTAGTTCTGTAGAGGATGTGTCTGAGTTTTAATGTAGTTCTGTAGAGGATGTGTCTGGGTTTTAATGTAGTTCTGTAGAGGATGAGTCTGAGTTTTAATGTAGTTCTGTAGCGGATGTGTCTGAGTTTTAATGTAGTTCTGTAGAGGATGTGTCTGAGTTTTAATGTAGTTCTGTAGAGGATGTGTCTGGGTTTTAATATAGTTCGGTAGAGGATGTGTCTGGGTTTTAATGTAGTTCTGTAGAGGATGTGTCTGGGTTTTAATATAGTTCGGTAGAGGATGTGTCTGGGTTTTAATGTAGTTCTGTAGAGGATGTGTCTGAGTTTTAATGTAGTTCTGTAGAGGATGTGTCTGAGTTTTAATGTAGTTCTGTAGAGGATGTGTCTGAGTTTTAATGTAGTTCTGTAGACGCTGTGTCTTGGTCATACTGTAGTTCTGTAGACGCTGTGTCTTGGTCATACTGTAGTTCTTTAGACGCTGTGTCTTGGTCATACTGTAGTTCAGTAGACGCTGTGTCTTGGTCATACTGTAGTTTTGTAGAGGCTGTGTCTTGGTCTTACTGTAGTTCAGTAGAGGCTGTATCTTCATCTTACTGTAATTCTGTAGAGGTTGTGTCTTGGTCTTATTGAGTCTGAGTCCTGACCCCCCGCCCCCCATGGCCTACGGGACAGAGCCCGCAGCGCAACACTCACATCGCAGGAAGACACACTTCCTCTGCTCCATTGTTTCAGTGATGTACGACAATGAGCCGTTCTCATCTGCACCTAGCTGACATCCAACAGAAACGTGCGCAGACACACATCTCAGACAACCATACAGAACACACAACGCGTGCATGCACACAGGTGCAAATTGACAAATGGGAGTTGAGGCGTTTGGGTTCAAACACTTCCTAGAAACTGCTTGGTTGTTGTGAATATTTCGCTGGCTGTTAGGTTATCAGGAAACGAACCAACGGCAGGTGCAACGCAGGAGCACGGCTGGCTAATGGCAGGTTGCGCCCATAAAACACAGCAAATGAACGACCGAAAAGGAGAGATAAGCAAGGTGGACAGGGCCTGTCCATTGCTAACACACACACACAAACAAAGGCTGTCCTACCTGTTACAGTAGTAGAGGTCCACAGGCCAATAGCAGTGAGCACCATGGTGAACATGGCAACACCTCCCATCTCTGTCAGAGAAACGGACACAGTTAGAGCGGCAGTGGAGATGTTGTTGGAGCTGCAGTGGAGATGTTGTTGGAGCTGCAGTGGAGATGTTGTTAGAGCTGTAGTAGAGATGTTGTTAGAGCTGCAGTGGAGATGTTGTTGGAGCTGCAGTGGAGATGTTGTTAGAGCTGTAGTAGAGATGTTGTTAGAGCTGCAGTGGAGATGTTGTTGGAGCTGCAGTGGAGATGTTGTTAGAGCTGTAGTAGAGA